>BGPR01003999.1:1569-27097 GCA_013235015.1 Araneus ventricosus
CTTTATTCTCCCAAAATGTAGTCAGTCTGATATAGTGCAGGAGTTTCGGAACTATAGGTTTTAAGTATAAAAATGTTCGTCTTGAAATGGAAGTGAAATTTTTATTGCATTTATGGTGGGGGTACGCCGTCTTAAAAACAGCCTGTCTATTTAAAATATTTATTAAGTATTTCGAGTTATGAGACCAATCATTAGTTTATTGTTCACATCAAATAGTTGCTTTCTTCCTCCAAAATCAAATTTTATGTGAGAAATTATTTATATATTTGTCATAAAAATTGGAATTCCTATTCAGATTTTTAGTGAATTGCGCAATTTTTAAATTGCCATTCACTTTGAGTTTTCTATAAAAACTGAATTTTAGAAAATAGTGCATATATTTTCAGTATAATTTCATATTGTCAGGCGAAAATTAATATACATGAAAGTAGGTGTTTCTAGCTTGCTGAACAACCTTTTAATGCAAGTAGTATGAAACTTTCTTCGTCAATCACAATTCTGAGGTTTTGGAAGTATATTCTGTCAGTATTCATGATAGATTCGTTAAAAAACTTAGTGTATATTTAAAAGTAACCATCAAACTTTTAATTCTTTTTTTAAACATTTACTAACAATATACAAGTAATAATAAGTAAACACCAACACAATGCAGTTAATTGATGATATTTAGTTAAAGTAATCTGAGGTCAATTTGTTTAAAAGGATTTACATAATTCGCAAATGTAACCAATTATGATTTTTAGGAAAATATATTTTTTAAATATTGAAGAATTTCAAAATAAAAATGCAGTTTCTAAATCTAGAAATTCTTCATTGCAGTCAACTACTTTTATTTTATCCTCCCAATACCGATTCTTTTCTTTGCATGATTGAAAATATATTAGGACGTTCTCCTAGAATTTTTCGTTTTTATAATATTGTGACAAAATCGTCTTGTGGGTGGGTGTACGTAAATGCAGTCCAATAAGAAGGATTACAAAAATAAAGCCCTTTATTTTACAGGTATTCTAAGCAAAGAAACGTAACACAAGTATTCAAACAGCACTTGTAAAAATTCCCAACAGAGATTACCATTAAATCTCAACACAGCGCTCAAAGGTTTCCTATTAGCTCACCACCTTGCTTGCAGATAAAAATTCAACTGACTCTTCTTGGCTTGAGAGCTTGCTTTTATACTTTTTCAACAGGAAGCGACTTCACTACGTAGGAAGTGACATAATCTCCAGAAAGTTCATGAAGCTAGTAGAAATAGGTTGACAGTTCGAGGGCTTTCTAGAAAATTCCTTTTATCGCCAAAGTCGCCAAAATGGGCGACAAATTTGTCGCCAAGATTAGCATCTCAGGAAAACAACTTTATAGCTTTGTAACAATATTTAATTCAATTGGTATGGCAATTATTCAATTGGTATGGTTATTTTTGAAATTAAATAGCGACAGTTAAGAGCAAGAAAAATTTTATTTGGGTCGTGTGTTCCCAGCTTGTCATCAAAAGGTAGAAAGCTTCGTAAAGCAGTAGTCGGCTCATAATTTTCATTCACAATATTAAATTATTCTTTTAATTTTTATTTAATACGCTTAGTTTATATCACTTTATATTACCACACAGAGACATTCATTTTGTAAAATAATATTCTATTAATATTGAAGAGTTAAACTTATCTAATTTGTTATATCGAAGATGAAAACGATGTCACTGATGATTACTGTTGCCCTTAAAATGCAGAAAATTTTTATCTTAGGGGAAATAGTATAACATGCTTTTAAATCCTACTACTGAAAGTAGTCCATTGTTTAAGTCTCTTCTCTTCAGCTTCAGTTTCTATAAAGTTCGATGAAATATCATCTACTTATGATTTTCCCTCTTTTAACAAAATATGTTTACCGAGATATTTGGCGATAAAAATATTTTTAATTTAAGCCTATGAGTAGTTTAATGTTAATTTAGTAACAATTATATAAAAAACACAGATTCAAGAAACTTCTGCACACATAAAAGAAGTAAAATTTCCAAGCAAACCTATCTATTTATTAATGCGGGTAGATATTTGATAATGCTGCAAAAAGTTTAAGTTGGTAATCAGATACTTTTAAAACGCGAATGAAGTCATACTAATGATTCATTTGCAAGCTAATAATTGTAAATGGAACTTGTTTCAAATGAAAATTTCTATGATTTAGGATATTGTATTCCATCGTAAATGTAAATTTCAATGTGAAATTTGTTCGAGAAACGAGTGCACAATCGAATAAGTGAACTTAATTTGCCATTATCAGATAGGAAACGTAGAAGTTACACATGCGTTTCAGGATGAACGTCCAACTATCCGAGCCAAATTTGATTTTTTTTTTCTTTTCCTAACTTGAAGGAAAAAGACAAAGTGGACAAATAAAATTGAAAGGAGGGTGCATTATTTTTTCGTTTTAATATATCTTATTTAATTTTAAATCATTAAGACCATTAAAGTAATATGTATACATAAAAGAGCATGGAAAATATACACATTGTATCATTTATAGTATAAAAAAATAATTTTCCTTGCAAAATCTAAGAGTACATCTAGCTGGCCAGAAACTGATGTCTATGTTGCTATAGATAATACAGTTTTCTATTCACGTTCTTTCGATTCGTATTCGTTACATTAACAATTTATTAAAATAAAATATGCTATATATCAATGTATTTAGATTTAAATAATGCAATAAAAATCAATTTAATTGGCTTGAAAATATTTTATCCTCTTCTAAATGTCGCTTAAAATTTTCTATCTAGTATTTCTTTCTTTTAAGAATAATTCCAGCTACGTACATCATATTAAATTTGAATTGTTGGTGTTTTTTACAATTTACAAAATGCTTATTTTGGCATTCTTCTTTTGGTAATTTGATCTAAAAATGCATTTTCAAAAATTAAATAAATAAATCTGCAGAACTTCAAGCATTGTAAACTGGTAATTAGATTTTTTAGTCTTGAAAGAAATAAGCATCGTGAAAATAAATTTTCCGTACGAAAAGAAAGAATCTTAGTAGGGTTTTTTCTACATTGTTTACTTGAAAAAACAATTTTTGTTTTCATTTTTCTTGGAGTATAGACTTTTCGATATAATATTCTGTCGGCAGCAACTTAAATAAATACTAATTTTCCACTCAGGCAGACCGAAAAATTCAACAAGAGTTTTCTTTATATGCTGTTCCCTAGATATTTTGCTTCCTCTGGAAAAATATTTTGAAAAGTAAGCTCACATATCGCAACTCTGCCTGAATGATTTGTTACTGAGCGATACGTGTCTTAAATCTTTTCTTTACTTAGTTATAATTATTGTATCGCCTTTGATTATTCAAGATTTTTAGGAATCTTTAATGCATATAACTCAAAACGGGATAAAAATTATTCTCAATTTACATTTTCAACAGCTATTTTTACAACTTGTAACGACTGAAAATAGAGGGAGAAGTATATAACCTAGCTAATTAATAAATTAAGTAAACTACAGTTTTTAGAATAAACTTTTAGTTTTGGAGTAGAAAAGTAGAATATGTTTATTTTGATCATTTTTTATTTTGTATCTTTAGTTTATAATTCATCATTATAAACATTCTGGTATCTTAAAAACAATTTCCTCTAAAATTACTACTAGTTGGTGCTTTTTGGTGGTGCTTTTTGTTGGCGCCATTAAATTTTAATTAATTAATCGATAATTAAAATTTAATGGCGCCAATTAGAATTTAGAATTTAATCATAATTAAATTCTAAACATATAAAAACAGTGTATTATCATCCAGAACATAAAAGTTAACAAAATTTTAAAACTCTAATACTTCAAGAAGTCAATGAAAATCAAATACAAAATGCAAATTTTAGAAAAATGAGACAATTAGAAGTATATGAAAATGTAATTCAGTTCTAATTATAACCCGTGGTTTGGCACTAGGAATACATTGTATAAATAATTAGAAGTTTATATCCTATTGTCTATTGGCACATAATGTGCGAAGGAGAGCATACTTTCAGCCATTTTTCTTAAATCAAGTCCGGTTTCAAAAAACCATCGATTCACTAGGATAATCAATGCATTATAATAAGGAAAAATGTCCCTTCAAAAGGGAAATAGAGGAAAATGTCCCTTCAAAATGGAAATAGGGGAAAATGTCCCTTCAAAATGGAAATAGGGGAATCCCTTCAAAGGATTAAGGTGGCAACGGATTTATAACTTTAAAACTATGTTTACATGTAACATAACCTTAATTTCATTTTTCGTAACAGACTTAACCCCAGAAAAGTCAAATAAAAAATCTTTGTATATTTTAAAATTCAATAAGGAAAGTTTCGTTGGTTAATAGAAGCAATTTTTTTTTGTTAGATGGGAAATTTAACACGCTCCAGCAAACAAATATTTCTAATTTTCTTTGGGAAACTTCGTTTGAAATAACTTTGCTGTTTAATTCAGTTGACGTATAAACCACAAAAAAGCTCATACTTTTAATAAGAGTTGATTGAAGAATTGCGTGCGACAGAAATTAGAAATACAAAATATTCGCAATCCGATTTCTGCACTTGGGTATGTGAAGAACAAAATTAAATAGAAGCTTAGCAATTGCCACGTTATGTGTTTTCAAACACAAATTCAAGAGGTAACTTTTTGAAGCAATCAGACTGTTAGAAATTTAAAGGAAAGATGCATCAGAAATAAAAATTGTGGTTGCTTTTTAATAATTTGAGTATGATATATAATTTATATGTACATTTTTTATGCATTAACGACTATACTATAAAATTTATTCGGTTTGTAGTAGCGACTTACATGTTTATTTAAATTTATGAAGCACGAAAGCAATAAAGAAAGCGATATGAGAACAGTTATTATTGTTTCAGGACGCATAAAATATATAAAATGCATTTAGATGTGGCATTTAATATTTTGTATTACAGTAAATATTCATAATTAATAATCTTTACAGGAACTTTACAAAAATTGCCTTTCCTCCAAACTTTTTAAACAGCTGCTATTATGTTATTTAATAGGGAAAAGTTGAATATTAGATTATATTAAAATATCATTGGTATGATTAATTGAAATATCTATTATATCTTTAATTTTCTTTTAAACCTAAGTTAAACGCGGAAGATATCTTAAATCGAACGGATATATTTTTATTTTCGCCTTTGAATCAGCTGAAAATTATTTCGAGTTACTTTAATATCTTTAAAAAACTTTCAGGAGTAGGGATTGACGAAGTTTCGACTACAGTCATCCTCGCCAAAGATGGGAATTGCTAACCGCAATTCCTATCTTTTAGATCGCCGCCCCAGCAATCATAAATTTTTGTGGTATATTTATTTTTATATTTAATTTACATATTTTACATTTGTTTCTATAGATTCATCTAAATAATCTCTAAATATTTTAAAATAGAAACTGCTTTCGAATGATTTGCGTAACTATTCACTGCATTTAAAATTACCTTTTCTCTGTCTTTTAAGCCTTTTTAAATTTGTCCATACTAATATTCATCTACTAAAAACAATTTTTTTTTCAATTAACCGTGGCCATTTACAAAAATGTCCTTTCTTCTTTTCTATCAATCAAGAAACTAGCTCGAAATTTTTAAAAAATCAACCACTTTCAATAATTGCCCCATGATTGAAAGTTATTTTCGGAAAGGTTCTTAAATTGTGTACTATTTATAGAATGTTGCTGCCTTTCATAACTTCTAAAGCAAAGGTTTTATAAGCAAATGACTGAAAGCTATTTCAAATTTGAGAGATGTTCTGTTTACACAGATAACAGTGTTGATTTATAATTTCAAATTAGTTAAAGTTTCCGATATTCTTGTACAGTTTTTTCATTTTTTGGGAATTAAAACTGCAAACTCTTGATGCTAAAAAGTTATTTTTGACTAACTTCATGCTACTTTAAAAGATCTTTTTTCTAATTATGAAGTCTTCGCTGATGTTTCACAGTAGACCTGTTCCTAAAGAGGTTTAGTTTGTAGAAAAAAATATGTAAGCAGTGAGCGTAAATATACGCCCACTGCTGCAGATGTAAATTTTGATTCTGAAATTGAAAATTTTCTACATAGGAATATTTTAATAATTCTGAAATTTTAGAAATATTGAACTGTGAACTATAAATGGAATCCGTATTTTTTTAAAGTAGCTAATAATATTTTGCTTGTTCCTAATATTCTTTTTAAGGGAACAAAGGACCTTCTCTACATTTTTTTATTAGAAGTATTACTGAAAATTTTTTTGATAGCATTTAAACTTAAAAATCAAATAAAGTCATCTTAAAGAAAGAATTTTCGCCTGTTTAGTTTAATTAAAAAAATTTCAAAATTCTTATTACTTTCCCAAATATGAATATTTTTGTTTCTAAATTTTATTTGTAGATTCACTGAAATATATTACACAAAACTGTGCATGGATTTTAAGATGTTTCTAATATTTGGTTAAATATAGATTTTTTCCTGCATTATGTAATGAAAATTGATGAAATTTAGCAGCATCTCATGAATAAAAAAGCTAAGCAACTGAATGCTAATTACATGCCCACAAAATGGTAAACATGTGCAAAAAATTTGAACTACCTATATTAAAAAGGGTAAAAAAACCTTAGCTTTTTGAAAACATGAAAGTGAAGAAAAATGCGACATGGAGAAAAGGCTATTTAAAATTGACATTTTGAATGTTTTTAATTTGTCATCGTAAATAAAAATCTAAATAACTTCTGAAATATTAAAGTTACAAACTTTAAATTTTGGTACAATGAGTGGAAGGATAAAAGCAACGAAATTAATCGATAAAATGAAAATTGATATTTTGGACATTTTTTTGGGTACTGTGTTCCCTTTTATATGATATCTCCAAAGAATATCGCTACTGCAGCTCCTAGCGTCTTCTCACTCTACCCTTATTCACACGCATTAATTTAACTTGTTACATGTTTGTAAAGATGGAGTTGTGTACACGATTTTTCAGTTCATAATGTTCTAAAGTTTTGAAAATTTCCACACTTACGGGATCTTGATGGCAACACTAAATTTTTACGTTTTCAGAAATTAACTATCAGTTAATCGATTAATCTAATTAAATTTTTATTCTATACATGTGGCGCCACCGAGTAGTGAATTTGAGAAATATCGATTTTGAGATTCCGTAATATTTATTATAATGAATTATAAATTAAAGAATAAAAATTATAAAATAATTAAAACAAAAATTCTAGTTTTTAATACAGTAATATAACTATATTTTTAATAACTGTTTTTATCCTATACACACCTATTCCAATACGCCTCCATTTTTATAATAATTGGTTGTTATCACTTATTAATCATATATTTTATTTAATCAATGCTTCTGTGCTTCTTCAAAATGTTTTTGGTGAAAATTCCTCCTCATAAATTTCCTCTTGTAATTGAAAAACATGAGTTTTGGCAAGTTCATATGATTAAATCAACAAATTATTTTTGCAAATCGTCTGTTAAACTTCGCTTATCTCATTTCCTTTTAAAAAAACTCATTACTAAACCTGATTTCGGAAGTAAATAGTATTCATGATTGCGTATTAGAGTACTTGAATATTTTATATTAACTAGACAAACAGATTTTACAAGACAAGATTGTGATAAACATATAATACTGGACACATATTAATCATTAATCAACAAACATCAAGAGACGAACCATTTACCTTCCAGGCATAAACATTTCGGGGGGTTTAATTGGGCTGTTTAAGTGACATGTGAATAAAATTTTTTAACTCTGCAAACACATCGTACAGTATGAATCTTGTAGCACAACTAAAGCTAGATTTTGTGCTGAGAAACGCATTGACTAGCGAATCAACAAAGATCTACCTTGATTGAGATTCCTTTTCGGACTTGATTTACTTACATACATAATGTTTGTACATATTCAAACGTTCGTACTCTATAAGTCGTTGTGCATAATATTGAAATATTACCTGATGTCAACAGCCGCACGATCAATACCCCCAAAATAAATCTCAAGATTTACGTTAGGGCAGTTCACTCTATTTTCACTGTGATGTCGATAAGATATACTGTAAAGAAATTAAGACTGTCTTAGATGAATGATATTTTGAACATAATAGAGATGAAAACGGTTTTACTAATTATTTCAAGAAGAGATTTTTACTCGAGAGGAAGGCTGTCGCCCTAGAGGTGAAAATGGATCGCAGACGCTTTTAATAGTTTTACCTTGCTAAGAGTGTCTAGAAGTTTTTGTCTCGATGAACATTATTTAAAAATAAATATAGTGCAAATAGCCTGAATAAAGTTATTTTTATATTACGAAAGGCTATGATTCTTGATCTGATGAATCAGTACAGTAGAACCTTGGGAATTCGAACTAATTGGGGCGGATCTCTGTTCGGATTCCAGGAAATTCGGATTATCCGGAAAATTCGGTAAAATACTCTTGATTAACCGAATGCAGTAGAGTATTGACTTTGGGTACTCTGTGAAAGAGTACGGAAAGAGCTAGCTGAGATTCGCATCGACAAGCAGGTTTAGTTCCTTGAGTCAAAAGAAGGTAACCACTTGTGTTTCTACTAATTAAGGTGATTTAATCTATCCTATTAAAATCGAACGTAAACAAACGTTTGTATCTATCTATCTATGTCCGGCTATCTTCTCACGAACCATTGAATCCTGAAACGAGCTGAAAGTACCAAAATATGGAAAATAATCCTAGGAATCAATTTTGACCATTTAAATTCCGAAATTTTAATTAGGTAAAAAAATATTAATTAAAAAGTGTCAAAATGAATGAAATATATTGCCGCCATTAATCGGCAACTCCTATAACTATGTGACAACTAATAAACGAATGAAATATTGTGCCGCCATCTATCGGCAGCTCTTATAATTGTCTCTCACATCGGTTGTTCTTGTATCTGGTTTGTATAAAAGATTTTATTTTTTATTTTTAGGGAGCTTCCGCGTTTTAGACTTTTGATTTAATAAACATCGGGAAAAAATAGTTTCCCTACATTTTTTCTTTATTTATTTATTTTGTCGAACGGTGTTTCATTTCGCAACATGTACGTTTGTTGGGGAAAATATTTTTTTTTTTATTTTTATCCGTTTTTTTCCCCATTGATATTCAAATACGGGAAAGAAGAAAATATATGTTTGTGGTGTTCAATTTATCAGTTTGGTGTACTATTAAATCGTTTATCGTTTCTGTTTTTTTATTTCGTTTTATTTTTTCTTTTGCAAAACAAAATAATATGCTAACCTGTTTTAATTTATAAACTTTGGAATTCTCTCGTTTTCATTCAAGCCATACTGTTTTTAAGGTAGTAAAAAGGCTAGAATTGAAAGCTGTAATCCAATAAGAGAGGATTCAAAGCAGATTTGCGTTTGTTGGGGAAGCTTAGATACAATATTTGTACGGAAAAAACGGGCATATGAAAAAATGTTGATCCCGAGAAACGCTGGGTTATTAGCTATAAGGTAATTAAAAGGTTGGATTTAAAAATTTTAATTTAACAATATAGGATTCAAAGAAAATTTACGTTTTGGGGGGAAGTTAGTGGCAATATATGTAGAAAAAATAAACCGGAGGCGGGTATATGAAAATAAAAGTAATAAAAAGACTAGATTTGAAAGAATATTTACGTTTGTTGGGGAAAGTAAGTGGCAATATTTGTTGAAGAAAACGGAGGCGAGTCATATGAAAATATATGGATCCCGAGACCTCACGTGATCTCACTTCTCTCCACCCGGGAATTCCCATTATTCAAGATTGCCCGTGCAACTCCGGGCCATGCAGCTAGTCATTCTTAAATACCAATTTAAATGTTTCTTTTAAGTTAGGAATAAACATTAGCTTTTTTCTGATTCCTAATTGTTGTTTTCCTTCGTTTTTTAATAAACTTTTTCAGAAAATTTTAAAAAGATGTTTGGATTATCCGAAATTTCGGATTTCTGTGGTTCGGTTTCCCAAGTTTCTACCGTACATGCAACGTCAATCCGTCGTTTCCGCTTCGCCGCTGCCTTCTAGTTTGCAGAACATATGGCGAAATGAGAGTGAGAACTGTCAAAATTTATTTATATCTACATCTTGGAAAAGTGCGCTCATCCATTCGTGCACGATAGGCCGGATATCAGTGAAAAGAAAGGACGAGAAGAGGATGTTTTACCTTTCACCGCGATGATTTTCTTTTATTCCCTTCACAGAAAAGCAATGTCAGCCGTACAGGAAAAGAAAGGAGAATATTTTTGTCTGTTCTGCTGTGTTTCTGTTTTTGAGAAAAATATATCAAAGGAACCATGAGGTGAGGGTTGCAGGGTTTTCCCCTCTATTTTACAGAAGAAAGAGCATAAAAGAAGTCCTTTAGAAATAAATTTAAAAGACCCTTTAAAATTGAAACAATATTTCCTGGCTTTTATATAAAAATATTTTGAATCTACAAAATATCATGCTTTTCGAGCGTTTCATCAACCTATAACGGTAAATTGATAGCATTCCATTAAATATTAGAAAGACCGAACCCAATTAAATTTGAAATATCAAGTGATTGAGAGTGTTTAAATGTATAAGTTGCCGCATATTTACTTAGAACACTTTTTTACAAATATTATATTCTTCAATTGTGTTCTCAATTTTAGAAAACTGAACCCAAGTCAAGGAGTAAGAACTCTCTTACTTATCTGGCGGCTTCTCATCTATGTATTCGTAGTGCCTCCAGGCGGGAGAACATCGTTGAAATATTAAAATATCTGTGTCGATATCTGTGTCGTACTAAAGGTCTTTAGTGTACATTTTCTATTGAATGGATGCATCAGTTTAGAATAAAAAGTTCTAAGAAAAAACTTGTTGTACTCCATCGTACTTTCAAGGACTGAATGTGACACAATTTGAGCAGGAAATATATTCTCTAATTTCAAGATATTTAAGCCGGTGTTCAACAACTAACTCGCTGAGTTTCACAAGCAAACATCATTTATTTTAACATAAAGTCAACATATATACGGACAAGAATGTAGACGAAGAATTATTGCCAGAACAGATTAATTGAATTCTGGAAGAAAACTAAAAAATGTTCAAAAGTAGACGATATACAATTTATATCAGGAACAGTAGATATCTAGCTTATTTTTCTCATAAACTTCGAGAGTAATTAAAAATACATTCGGATTTACATTTCGTTTATTTTCGAAAGATACCGAAAGCATCCGGAAATTCCATCCCTCTACAACTGTCATGCTTTCTGAATATGAAAATAAATTTTCATTTGATTTATTACAGCCGAACGTGAGGTTAGAGTTCAGGATGCTTACAGAATGAGGCGTTCAGAGCTTCAAAACAATAACATGGCGCTGCCGAATACGATCAGAAGATCCGGAGGAAAATACGATTTCAAAATTTCCTAAATACGATATTTGAAAATCGAATACGCGTTTGGGTTCCTACTGGATCCATTAAGGCTTGTAATAGCATTTCGAAACAATAAGATAAAATAAACGTTCACTTTCAAAACGATTTCAAGCACTAACGATTCGAGTATTACTAATCTGGGACAATATGATTTTCGAAAACTTTCAGCTGTAGAAGTGCTATTTCATTATTTTTTAACTTTAGAAATCGCCAGTTCCTATTGCTGTTGATAACAAATAACTGCTTATGCTTCTTAAGCCAATACTTTCCATTAAATTTATTATTTTTAATGAAAAACATGCTTAAATAAGTATCAAAAGCTTGTTTAAAATAAAAATGTGTATTTTCAGAGACTCGTTTATAGTAAATATTTACGCAAATACTTTCACGCATGTTTTGCCAACGAAATTTTATTTCTATTTACGAGTATTTGTTTTCTATTTTACATAAATCATTTTTAATATAATTTAATATATATTAACAAACTAACTTCAGGAATTCCAATTTAATTGCATAAATGTGTATTTTCAAATTTTGGCTCAAAAATAAACGTGATTGAGGGCTTCAACAAATGTGAAATTCTTTGAATAATTTTTTCTTCGATATTTTACGATTAAATCTTTGAGACATCATGCGTGCTATGTCAGTGAAACTCGATAAGCAAAGTTATTAAGACTTAAAAATTTCAGTTCTCATTATTTTCGCGGCTGGCTGTCTTGACTTCATTTCTTAAGCAGTTTCTGTAATGTACTAAGATTCTATCGCGTAAAATGTAAAGAAATTATTCTTAATATTGATTAGTATAAAAATGAGAGTAAAGAATGGAAGAAAACAATTAAAAATCTAATTTATTTCTCAACTAAAAACATTCTTTCATTAAAACTTCTTAGTTCAAATACAAATGCAAATAATCATTTTATGCAAATCAATATTTTTTTAAACCATTTATGCATCCGTAAAAAAATCCGCAATAAAAATCAATTGAAAAAAGCAGAAATGTTAGTGATGCAAACATGAATCTCACTACAAGGTGGATATAAATTTCCTAAATTGCGATACTTGAATAGAATCTGCGATTACAAATCCTAAATCCTGAGTTTCTTCCGATCTCATTAACCCTCCAGCCGTTAGGCTTTCAGATTGCTAAGTTTAACGAAATTGTCACGTTAAAAGAGAACGTTATTCTTCAAATTGTAAGGTTTTGGACAAAAGGATTTCAACCCCCCCCCCCTTTTGTGGTCATTTTCGCGCCGTAGGGGGTCTATTACACCTGTTATCGTTCAGCAGTGACTGATGACTTCTAACCTCGATTCTTTGTGACAGAATCCTTTGTTAGAAGACCCTTCTTTGAGCATTCTTAGAAAAGTTGGTCAAACTGACCCTCCGCTGACCACAGACATTCCCTCTCATTATGTCGCCGCGTGACACCTGGGGGGAAGAGAAAAACTTGCAGAAGGAAAATCTCGGGTCTGACACTTATATGGAACTTTTCTTCCCCGAGACTCTCTCGGGTCTGCCGTTATGAGAGGAAAAATATTCACTCAGATATCTCGGGCCTGACGCTAGGAGGGTTAA
Source organism: Araneus ventricosus (assembly GCA_013235015.1). Classification (NCBI taxonomy): domain Eukaryota; kingdom Metazoa; phylum Arthropoda; class Arachnida; order Araneae; family Araneidae; genus Araneus; species Araneus ventricosus. Next base: position 14,552 of record BGPR01003999.1, read on the forward strand.
ACATATACACCCATAATAAGTACTGAAATCTGCTGGTGTATATACGCATCCTCAGAGAATGTAATATGCTACCATTTTAAAAATAAAGTGTGATGTCTATGTATGCTCAAAAGGGTTGATTTATGTTTCAAGTTGCACATAATTCCGCTTGTCTTGAAATGCATACAAATTTCAAAATAATACTTTTAGGGACTGCAGACGAGATGCAGACTGAGTAACCTACATGTAATGAATTATCTACATTTGCGTGAATCACTTTAAATTCTGTATGACACATTTTCCGGGTAAATGAATTGCATATTTAAGACAAACGAAACTTCATTATAACGATATACATAAAATTAATCAGTTATTTATGGATACAACAATTATTATAATGATTACCTTTGAGTGATATCTATACAAAAATGATGCTGAAATTACATTTGGGGAAATGTTTTAGTTCTTCACTTATAGAAACAACTATTTCCATTCTATCCCAGAGATTGGATAAGTTTCTGGTTTTTATTTACTGAAACCCCTAATTCAACGAATGTAAGTTCTTAAAGTAATTCTATTTCAATGGCGGGTCTTGTCGTCCCATTTTGCATTAAGTGAGTACCTCACAGTCATAAATACAATTACCCTTTTCTGGATGCCGCTTCTTGCTGAATCCTCCAATGCCCTGATATTCCAACTCTAGAACAATGCTGCGTTATGAATTCAAACTAGACTCCAGATGCTCTGCTAAAATCTCTCTCAAGTGAATGATAATTAGATTATATTAGGCATATCATCTCAGCCGTGCTTTTGCATAAAACATTAGAAGAAACTTTCATCGAGATTTTGCACCAGAGAATTAAAGACCCATGGGGAACCAGAAATAAGAGAAAATCTTCAAAATTATGTACATTTCTAAAGATAATTCATACAATGCTCTAAAATTATGTTTGCCACTACAAGAATATTTCAACAAATTAAAATTCATATACCCATAAATTTTTCCTTCCCTTGGGTGTAACCAATCGAATGGGTATAATTCTCGGATTTAGTATAGGAATTAGAAAACAAAAATTAGACCCGAGATCCTTCTGTAAATGATATGGAATTTCAAATTCTAGGTGAGGTTTTAGAATGTGATTAAAAGTTATTCAATATACTTAACTTGCACTGAAATATTAAGTGTATAATGGAAACACCCAAGAAAAGAGAATAATTTTATTCATCATATTGCATTTTTAGAATCATAATGCATGGGGATTTTTTTAAAAATTAGAAAAAGTAGTAAATTGATGAAATTTAGTCAAAATATTAATTTCAATAATTTTAATATAAAGAGTCAACATATACCTATCAATAAATGCGATATTTTAGGAAATACAATCTTTAATCTTTCCAAATTAATTTTTTTTGGATTACATGTTTGAAATCGGAGAAGATTGTTTTTCTTTGAATTCTTTGCCCTTTTTATTTCAGATTCATAATTTGGTTATATTTTAACTTCAGACAGAAACCAAACATCCTTAAGTTGATTCTTGTATGGCGATCTATATATTCTTCAAAAGATTACAAACGCGGCTGGCTCGTAAATATTCATATTCAATGATAAAATTTATTTTAAAGTATCTATTATTCTTTATTTATATAAATTTAAATTACATACTGAGATTTTTCACCGTTAACAAAACATAATTACCAAGGTATACGTTTAGTAAAAGTTTTGCTAAACGTTATTATCGTATTTATCTAAAAAGGAAGTTTTAAATTAGAAAAAATAAGGCCTCTAAATGGAAGATTCTGTGAACTTCAAATAAATATAAATGCCAAGTCAACTAATAAATGTCGATTTGTAAATTCATACAGACTGGACTTTCAAAATATTGCAATAAACTTTAGAGTCTTTATTCTGATACTTTTGAAATGCAAATGAATGTCGTATCAATGACCATTTTGAAACCTGATAGTAGAAATGGTTCTCATTTCTGAGGACTATTTCTATGGTGTAGCATATTGTATTTTGTTGTGACTGAGCAGTAACTTAAATCCGCATATTCAAGTATGCGTACTAAACTTGTATTAATCTCAAATTACAAACAGTTCAGTTCAAGAAGCGAGTCATGCATAATTTATTTCCCTTAAAGTATTTCAGCACGTTGTGAATGTTGTTTTAATTCGGACCATCAAGCAATGTTATTGAATGGTTGATGCATCACATTCTTAAAAAGTGTATAATAATCAATTTCATAGAAGAAAATTTATTTCATATCACTGTTTTAATAGAGACAACATATTATTAGCTTATCTATAAAGTAAGTTTAAAATGTTTGTGAAGTATTTATCAAATATTAGTATTAGGCTTAAATTATGCCAAGTGCCATTGCACTCTTGAAATCGTATCAGAGAAACTTTCGAGTTCATATCAAGAAAGTTTCTCAACAATATGTCCTCGATGCATTGTGGCCTCCAGTGACAATTCCCAAATTATTAATTCACGAATGATGGCATTAACTGCAATCGATTGGTATGAAGAGTTTATTATTAATATTAATCGCAGAAATGGAAGGCTGAGACCACAGATCTTTAGTAATAATTAAACGTTAATAATTGTGACTTATTGTCTTTACATGACTCTTAGTAATCTGATCTATTACTGCTAAAACGTTTTGTGATTTAATTTAAAAATACTGCGCTTGTAAACGTTTCTAATTGAAAATGTTTTGATGTGGGTTGCAAAAATGTTTAAGAATATCGATAAGCCCGCCGCACATCCCCATATGACGACCGTCCGCAAAGACTTATTACAGATTTTGGAAGCGGAATTTTTACATAAATTTACATTAATCTTCTTTATGCAAGGTCAAATTTTCAAAGAAAAAATAATCATTCAGAATTTTAAAAAAAGAGATACAATCTTTGGACCTGGAAGGCAAATACAGGTTTCTAACGAAAGGTTTTGCACAATTATTGTCCAAAAATTTGCAAAATCTTTCATTTTCCACTTTTAAAATTCGTTTTTTTGCTTGCAAGAACTCGAGGAAGTCTTCCTTTTTATGAAAATGGAACGTGAAAAACGCATAGAATCTCGCAGAATGTTATAAAGAACTAAAACGCAATAAGGCTTGCGGTATAGTCAATACCGCATGTAATTTATCCACGCGTTACCTCCTTCAGGTTTAGCTCCCCCAAGAAAAGTAATTTGATAAGTAATAGAGTATATGTAAAGAGAAGAATAGAAAGTAGCTTGTTAAAAATCATATTCAAATTCCTATATATAAACATACGTTGATAAGAAAACATTCATATAACATAAAATAATCGATACATAAAAAGAAGAAAGGTTCCTGAATTTTCCATTCTCGTCAAATTATTATCACATACAAGTTATTGAATGAATTTTGATAATTTTTTCAATGCGATCCCCAAAAAAGAGAACCATTTTTTCGTAAATGTTTTTGTGACGAAAGGTTATATGGTATTCTTTTGACTTTTGTATCTATTTTTCTTCCCAAATGTTGTTTTCCTTTAATATTTAACTCTAATTTTTTATTTCAAACTATGGATTATATCAGTGGAAGGTAAATTGCTTTTATTTTTTTGAAGCATTATTCATGTATTTTCAAATAATGATTTAAGACTCAAGGAACACATTTATAATACTGAAATTAATAAATTCTAAAAATTCCTGATAGTACACAGTTATTATATTGAACAAAGGCATGGTGAAACTCTTGATGCTTAGAGATTGTCACGAATTAATAAAAAATTAGCTTCTCCGGTCTTCTATCCTGATTCATCCTTTATTACAAAGCATAAACCTAAGTGGAACTGTGGATATGAGAGATTATTGCAGCTGAGAGTTCCTGGTTGTTATCTGCGTGTGTTTTCATTCCTTCGAAAGAATAGAAGTATTATTTCATAGATTATTAGTGTGCTGTCTTCAAGTATATACTATTTGTCACTGCATAAATATAACAAAAGATTTCACTAGTTTCATAGACTCGAAAGCTTTGCTCACATGCTAAACAACTGGTAAACACTTCTAAAGTAATCATTTCTATTTCCTTTAACCAAACTTACTTAGCCTTAGATAAATCAGATTAAAAAGATCTATTACTAACGCTGAATGAATCAAGAAATGTTGCTGTGGATAATGGAAGTAATCTTTTTTGGGAGATTTGAAATGAAACATGGTGAAGAGGACAACGTTTCTGATTTTATCCAGTAAATTTCGTTTCAAATAATTTTGTTGTTTAAGACAGTTGACTCATAAGTTACAAAAAGGTTCATACCTTTTAATGGAAGTTGATTGTAGAATAGCGTGTACTGGAAACTTCAAATACAAAATATTGGCTGCCTCAATTATGTGATTGGGAGTGGGTTAAACAAAATTATAAAGAAACTCAGAAATTGCCACATTACGTGTTTCTAGAAATCAAATTATAAAAGTGAATTCAATGAAAACAATTAGTTTTTTGTTTTAGATTTTTGACTAAGACATATCCAAATCAGATATTATGGTTACTTTTTATAAAAAAGGTGTATATGTACTATATTTTACTTTTATCGATGTAGTAAAATCTTGTCTATGCATTTTATTCAGTTTGTAATGGGAATTCTATATGCTAATATAAATTTATGAAAAACAAAAGCAATTAAGGAGACTATATGAGAAAAATGTAATGCTGTTTCATGATGCAGGTAACACTTTAAATAATGCTTATCTGCGGTATTAAACAATAAGAGTTAAATTAAGTAAAATCTAATTAATTTATTTAAACCTAAAGAAAAATTGAACCTTTTAACCCTTTCAAATTCACTACATGTTTCGTTTTGAAAATTACTAAATTTATTTCACAAATGAATATTAGACTTGTAGTTGATCATAAATACGTAAAGGGAAAAAATTAGCATTTTTTATTTTCAAGAAATTTGTGGTTTCACAGTGAAACCAATGAACGGTAACAGGCTATTTTCCCTCCGAATAAGTTATCATCGAAATGCAATTTAAACTATGTACTTAATTTATAAATATACGTGAGTATTCAGTATATTCAACCTTCATAAAATTCAATATTACTGTTCGAATATTCAATTTAAAAAATATCAATTTGTGCGAGAACCCTCATCATTTTGTTTCTCTCAGAGATCGAAAGCAATTTAGCTCTTGCAATGCCAATATCTTCGTGAATACTAACGGTATAGAACTGATATGTTTATATAAATTGGCGTATATATCTGGATCTTAAGTTATGAAAGAAAAATTACTCTATGTTTCGCACATGCGCAGTAAAAAAATACTCAATGTGTGGTTTCACTGCGAAACTAATGAACGTTAAAGAGTTAAAGCAACCTGTATTGCAATAGAATATGAAAAACAGCTGTAGATTCAATTATATTAAAACATCAAGACCGAACTAAATGAAATTAACTATATATATTTGAACGTATTTTTAATGCGTGGGTATTTCTTATATACTTAAATAATATATTCGCATCGTCTATCACGATTGCTTGTTTATTAATAAATTACTGAGTAGAAAATTCCTACTTTGCACCAATTTTCATGATTACAGAAAGAATTTCGAGATTAGTTGCATGTATTTCTTTAAAAAAGACCTTTTTCGGATTTTTTTTCTCTTTGAGTGATTACTATTAGAAGCATTTTGCTACAAAATTTGGATCATACAATGATTTAATGATAAATTATAATTTTTCGAAATTATGGTACTGCTTACCTCATAGGTGGGAATTCTTTGCACTGGTTATTTTTTCAGCATATTTCAGGAACAAACTCATTGTTTATAAGGTTAGATATATTTATTGAAAACCTGGATAAAAATATGCAAGAAAAATCAATTTTATAAATTTCTGATTATTTTTAACAATCTTAGCCATTGTATCCGGTCAAATCAGGATAGAGTCTTTTAGAAATCTTTTCATCCAATTATTGCCGGGTGTGTTATTAATATATTTATCTATTATCACAACTTTCTTAATAAGATAAACGTTTATTATCATTTTAAGATTTACACTACTGGCAGGAAAACCGAAATCACTGAACTGGACTATACAAGTTGTAACGGTCTTTTCCTCCTCTTTGGGTAAAACTATGGATTTCAGGGTTTCCTTATACGAAGTACCTTTCTTTTGTAACAAACTATTCGTTTTGGGGTGCCAAAAAAAAGCTCCTTCACCTTTGGCAATAAACCAACCCTTTGAAATGGCATTAAAGCAAGCTTCGAGGGTCTCCGAAGAGAAATCCATATACATGCTAGTCCCTTACTTCCTTTTATATACCCTGGGCATACCCGAAGCAAAAACAACCATTGTTTTTATTATCATTTAATGCACAAATGAATTTAAAAACCATCTGGGGTTGCTTTGTACCGCAAATTTCTACGGTGCAAAGAAACTCTCTTTTTCTATGCAAGATGCACCACTTCTGAAAAAAATTAATTACAGATTGACTAACGAATATAATTGGCATACAAAGCAAAAAATGAAAGCTGGGTTTATTTTATTTTACATTTAAATGCACTTCTTTTCAGAAATGTACTGGTTTTTTAGAGACAGATTTATGAGCACTAACTGAAAATCAGGCTGAATGTTTCTTCCTCCTGTAAACTTCTGAAACGTTTAAGAAATGAAATACACTAGTCAGTGTTCCAAGAAACGAAATAAAATCTCAGTCCTGTACCCCTAATCATTTGGTCTTTATTTGATATTTCAACAGAAATATTATACTCGTCTATAGTTACCTCCACGAGTGCAAAGTAATCCCGTTTTACGGTAGTGCAATAATTTACACATTTCATTGTAGAAACTAAGGTGTTTTTCTCTGTTACAATACTACATCATTTTCATGAAATATATTTCACACATGTAAATTTCAAAATCATTTTATTCTATCTTATTATTGAAAAATTCTCAGAGTATCTTTATACGATTATCTCTTTAAGTGATATATGAAATAAAATTTCAACTCTGCTAAGATTTCATGTTGTGTGATTGATGGAGCAGAGTTTTTGCTGCGTAAAACAGAAAAAACTCTGAAGTCATCTCTCTCAAATAACTCTAGGAATTTCAAAATATTTCTTGATTTGTATGCATGAAGATATAAACTACTCTTCCTCAAGAAGACCATGCGCTGAATCTTTAAAGAATATCTGATGTTGGCGGTTTTGATATCAGTAATCTAAAGGGTATTAACTCTATGATTCCTAAGGCCATTGAAATAAAGGGACCTCATAATACGGGAACGTCCGAGCTCCTCTATCAAAAACAAGGGAAATTCATTTTCCCTCTCAAAAACCACAATGACAGCTGGCATTGTCCGAATTGTAAGAAAACTCCTCTCTTCCCCAAACACATCTGGGCAAACCACTCTAACGAAGAAAGCACGCGCCGCGGGCGTGAAATCAATCACTCTTAACGAAATGGGGTGGAAATTTCATAGTGACATTCGGACGTTTAGGACGGCTATCGTCTTTTGCTTGAAGGGACGTATAGGACGGTTCCGTATCGATAGAGTTAAACTGTCCATTTCACCTAAACGAAGCTTAAGATTTATGTTAGGACAGTTCACCCTATTTTTGCTATGAGTTCAACAAGATGTACATAAACACGGAACGTCAATCTCTGCTGTCTCGTTAGGAGAACATGCTGGAAGAGAAGAGAGAAAAATTGTCAAAATTTATTTATTCTTACTTTTTGAAAGAGTTCGTCAGTCTATTCGTACACTATTCACAAGTTTTCAGAGAAAAGAAAGGGTAAAAGCAGAAAGTTTTATGGTGACGATTCTATTTTATTCCTTTCACAGTAAAGCAATGTCAGCTATACAGGAAATGAGAGGCAGGATTTTCTTTTTTTTTCTCTCTGTTCTTCTGTCTGTATTTTTTTACAGGGATATGTCAAAGGAACCATGAAGGAAAGAGTAAAAACATTTCCTCTCTTTTCACAATGGATGATGATAGGCATCCTTGTGGAATTCCATCTCAGTGAATTTTGAAAAGTCTTTAAAACGGAACCGGAATGTTTCATTTCTTTTGTAATGGCAAACAACAATGTTTCATGTTTTTCAGCACGTTTCTATCCAAATTTCAAGCCCCTTTTTTAATTCCAGTATTTTTTAGAAAGAATGGACTCATTGACATCTCAAGTAATTGAAGCCTGAATGAATGAGTTACAAAATATATACTTTCAGAAAAGAAAGAATCTTCTATAATGATAATATCAAAGAATCATAATGATTCTTAGAATTTTTCTCAGTGCTGGAAAGTTTCAAAAAGCACATTGAATATATCCTTTCTTTTATATGAGAATGTTGCCAGTGGGATGGTGATTCATGTTTTCAACAAGTACTACCCTAGTCAAGCATCACTTTGCATTGTCTAAGCAGATTTGTTAGCACAAATCCGTCTATTCAATTCCTCCTTCTTTCTAACGGATACTGTATTCCAATCTTGTTTCATCTGACAATGTGCTTATCAAATGATGGTAGCCCAAGAGCTCTGTATTTTCTACATTTAAAAATAAATTAGAACTGAGAACTAAATTAGAATTAACTTTGCTCTTTTTATACGTTCAACAGCAATCTTTGATTTTCGTTAAATTCTAAATAAATTTTATGCACTTATATTAAAACAGATAAATTTTTTAATTAAACTTATTATTCAAACTGCGGTTAGTTACAATCTTCATTGTAGTATTGTGAAAAAGTACATAGGTCTGCAAGCAAAAACTGCATAATTTTTTGACTGTTTCTTAAAGAATTTTACTCACTGAAACAGGGAAAAATATTTTAAAAATTCCATCACGTCAAATTTTCTTGCAAAACTTACGCTTTTAGTTTAATTAAGCTTAAAATTTCTCTTTTTACCCTGAAATCTGGTATCCTATTCTTGAGTCAAAAAACCACATCCAATAATGACTTCATATATTAATTTCATATTTCTAAGAGTGACACTCAAGAGAAATACAAACAGAAAATGCGAGGAATTTGAGGAACGAACAATGGAACGGCTGCGCGCATGCGCCGGCTGTCATCGTTACTGTCGTAGATTGGAGAAAGGTGATTGAAGCCGGAAACTCAGTTTACATCCTTCTTTTATTCGTGATTGTGCACGTGTTTAAGTTATGTATCATGCTTTCAAGAGGTTGTGTAATTTCTCCAGAAAACTTTTTTGTTTTATTTGTGGTGAATACACTGTTAAATGTCAGCAAAAAAACATAAGTGATTCTGTGAAGAAAGTTTAGTTTGCTTACTTCAAGATGAAATTTGGGGATCAAGACAAACCATGGGCTCCTCACAAAATGTGTAGAAGATGTGAGGAAGATCTTTGTTTGTGGTTTAAGGGTAAGAAAAAACTCATTTCGTTTTGGCATTCCTATAATGTGGCGAGAACAGCGAAACCACATCATTGATTGCTATTTCTGTTCGGTAGGTGTAAGAGGCTTTAATACTAAAAATAAAAAGAATATATTTTACCAAACCTTAGTTCAGCTATTCTTACAGTGCGTCATACCTCAAATATACCAGTTCCACACCCACCTTCAAGTTTGGATAATATCCGGAGTGATTCTGAGGATGGAGACAAATTACCTCACCAGGACGAATCTAGCTCAGATTATTCTGTTGATGAGGGACCCCCAACCATTTTCTCAGAGCCAGCTTAATGATTTAGTTAGAGATTTGGGGCTTTCTAAAGATGGAGCTGAATTGCTAGGGTCAAGACTGAAAAATAAAAATCTGCTAACACCTTCAACTTCATTCTCCTGGTTCAGGCACCGAGAGAAGAAATTCACTCAGTTTTTCTCCAAAGAGGGAAATCTCTTTCTTTTTGTAATGATATTCTAGGGTTAATGAAGTGCTTTGACAGAGAATATAATCCACCTGAGTGGCACCTATTCATAGATTGTCTAAAGCAAGCCTTAAAGCTGCTTTTTTAATGTTAACTGCCCACGTTTTGCAAAAACACTGTACGTGGTGGAGAGAAATGGAGGTCATTTTTGGATTCAGAACCCTAAAAAACATAAAATTTACCAAAAACATCCCATGCAACCGGAAAAATTTTTTTTGCAGACCTGTGTTATTTCATTAATTAATTTGAGCGAAAATTCATTTTTATCATTTTTTTTCTGAAAACAAGATTGTAAATTGAATAATCTTTTAGTATTTTTAAACATTTATTTACTAAAATAAATATTTAATACGTGGAATGTTCCAATTAAAAGATGTTTTGATGTTTCATTGAAGAACTTAAAAAATATATTGATTACCATTAATATAAATTTGAATTTCGAAAAGTGACTGTCAAACAATATATATTTCAATATGTTACCATTCATAAATTCACATTTTGATTAATTAAAGAAAATATTAACTAACAGAAAAATTGGTAAATAGATATATTGTGGTGTACCAAATGAGGCATATTAATGTCCATGTACTTAAATTCAGTTTATTTATTGAGTTTATTTAGGACATCTTCTCATGCGAATGCCAAGTGCGACAACATATTTTTTCAAAAATAAAGCTTCATGCATTATTATTTAGAATAACACAAATATTTTCAATATATGGAAAGCATATTCTGCTTATACATTCATGCATTATTAAAAATTCTAAAAAATGCGATTATTGTTCATGCTTCGACAAAAAAGTCCTAGATAATATGTGCATCGTCTTCAAAAATGTAACTGCATCGTCTTCAAAAATGTAACATAAGTGCTAGAAACAATACTGTGCTGAAATCTGTACGACTGTAGTAGTTTTCCATGTTTAGTTTTACCCTAATGAGTTCGAGAGTTATGACAAATACATTGGGATTCGCACCTCCAGCTTTTTTCGAGAGACATAGGAAATAGCAGGAAATTCCACAGTTCCACAATCGCCGATGCTTTCTAAACATAAAATAGTCCTTTCAATGGATTTACTCCATGTAAATATGAGGCTCAAGTTCATACCCATACAGAATGAATGTGTTGAGAGTTTCAAAAGAATGACACAGCAATTTAAAATCAGATCAGAAGACCTAGTGGAAAACATGATTCCATAAATTGCTAAATCCGGTTTTTCACGAAAGAATAGCTTATAGTATAATACCCTAATAGATATATTAAAACTTATGATGGAAGTTTGAGAAAAGAAACGAAAAAAAACTCAGTGCGAAAACGCTGTCAGAGTAGAGTATTACTAATCAGAGTCAAAATAGCTTCCGATATGTCTCTACCATAAAAGTTCTATTTCACTCAATTTTTTTCTTGGAAAACGCCTACTTCTGTTTACATTAATGCAAAATATTTCATTTTGCGTTTTACGCCACTTTTGGTATTATTTCTTGGCTACTTTGGGATTGAAATAAATAAGGTGTTTTATATAAATATAAAAAATGCGTTTATGTCAGTTATCTTCCGTCAATTACATTTGTGTTACAAACTGATGTTTTAATCAGAAGTGTTTAAATGCAGCTGCATACATGCATATTTTCCAATTCAAATTGATACCTACGAGCATCTGTTTGAAATTTTTGCCTTACATAAATAAATCATTCAAATAAATAAATGCAAAATTTTCCTACTTTTGAAATTTCAATTTCACTCATTATTCTCTTATTACTCTACAGGATTTAAAGATTCTTCCTGCAATAAGAAGACGCCTTGTTTTAAAGTGCAATAGATGAAATCCTCACCTATTGTGCTGAATAGCCGTACGAAATATCAGAACTATATTATTAATCAGGGATTTTATCTTAAATGAAAATAATAACAACAGTTTCTTAAAACACACCTTTATTAGTGTGCTAAAATGTAGAATATTTTATTTTTTAATTATGGAATATTTGTTATTTTTTATTCATTATTAGGAATATAATGGAATCATTGAACCAGTTGTTCTCAAATGCATTACCAGATGGCGCCGCATGAATGGAATCGAAAGTTTATTTAATTAACAGATAAAGGTATCATTAAGTTTTGGAAATATGAAAATAGTGTATTTTCATCCAGATGAAACAAATGTGCAAAATTTCAAAACTCGTACATGAGGAAGTGAAAAATCATTTACAAATTCCATTTCTACAAACACGAAACAAGTCAAGGAAAATAAAATTGTCTAATAAATAAATAAATTCTCATTCATATTAAATAATATTCAGCTATTTTCTTAATTAGCAACTGTTTATATGATTTCACTTCTTAAACTTTTATTTCTGGTAGATGTAAGTAATTGCGTTCGCTAAAGGAGAATTTCTGCAAAGATGAAGTACACAATGATTGTAAGAACAATACTTCTAATCACCCAAGCAAACTAGGCTTCTATATTTCGTAAACCTTAATACATCGTAAATTTGTTTTATATCTTACTGATTATCAGGTTTGTGATTTATTATTTTTTAAGAAAGAATATCGTTCTACGGAGCTATATGAATTTTTCCTCTGAGCATCAAATTTCAATCATTGAAAAGTAATTAGAGTTTTCATTCTTTTACATGAAAATTGCGACAGAATTGTTTCCCGTGAGATGCAATATACTCTTCAGAATTTTCAATGAATCGAATTACTTTTTTT
>BGPR01003999.1:27107-39605 GCA_013235015.1 Araneus ventricosus
ATGCAATATACTCTTCAGAATTTTCAATGAATCGAATTACTTTTTTTGCTGTCGAATTACTCTTTTAAATTATACGAAAAAGTTAACTTTTTGATAAAATTCAAATTAAACTGAAACATATAACAAATAGATATTGCATGGAAATAGAGACTAATATAGAACCTTTCGAATATTTTTCGTCAAACTCTGAGACAATTTAACTGAGTATATTTCTTATCTTAAACCTTCACTAACACCTTCAAATTATTTGTGTCAAAACTACCTTAGGAAGAAATTTAAATTGTATTCTTAAATCGCATTCCCTAAAAAGACTTTCCGTATTTGTATTAATAAAAGAAAGGTATACCAGCCGCGTGACCTGAAAACCTTAGTCCGATTTCCTTAAAGATAGCATCAGAAAAGCCTATTTGTCCCAGAAGGAAAGCAAATAATCCTAAAGTCGAAGCTAAATCCCCTATTGGATACAATACTAGTGCAAAGCCGTAGATTAAACCAACGTTTCCACAAATACTGTAAACCATAAATGGACGCAGTTATAGAATCAGGAACCAGTTTCTATTTTCTGAATTTCTCTTTCGCAGTTTTGAAATGTACCTAAGAGTGAGTAGTTGGTTATGCAAAACTGAACGAACTTCACAATTTAAACAACATACAAATTACGATGCAACATCTAATTATGAAATAATGGGGCATATGAATTCTTCTGTCATGTTTTGATATGTTAACTGTTAATGTTTACCGTCATGTTTTCATAGAAATAATTGATTAAAAATTTTCATTAAGGTTGGCATAACTGCGTCCAAACGTAACTTTATGCAACTTAAGTACAGAGCATGGAATACTCTAGTAGTTAAGAGTAGTAGACATCTCCTAATAACAGTAGCGATAATTCTTTTAAAGTTTCCTTTCTTTCGTAATTATTAATCGCTCCAAATTGGTCTAAAATGAAATAGGAATCCCAAGATTTGCGATATTAGTTAATAGAATTGTTATCGTTAAAATACAATTTAAATAATGTTTTTAATTTATATGTTTACATAGTTATTCAGGATATTCAGCTTTCCTAAAATTCAGTTTTACTGTTCGAAGATTCAAGTTTAGAAAATGTCAATTTCTGCAAGAACTATCATCATTAAGTTTCTCTTAAAGTTGAACTAACATTTCCTTCGCTGCAATGCTTACAACTTTCTAAATCTGAAGGGTATTCAACTGGAATTTTTATATAAGTTGCTGTAGATATCTGGCTTCGACGTTATGAAAGAAAATTTACTCTACGTTTCGCGCATTCGCAGTTAAAAAGTATTTAATGCAAATACTCATATTTCCTCTAATATTCAAAGTATTGGTTTCAAATTTTAATACAATATTTCTCTAACATATTGTAGAGTACTCTGTAAGTTTCGCATAATTTGGTTGAAAGATCTTTACGCTATAAGCAAAAAAACATGCGGGAAAATTTGGGATTTTCTAAGAAAAACTTATATCTTCCCAAATATATGCTCTGTTTCTAATAAATTGTATGTATCCTAGAGTATAAGAGCTCGACAGCAGTATCGAAATTCTTTTTCAATAGATGATATACGTTTATCGAAGAAATCATGAAGGATGCTTGTGCATATCTGCATCATAAAGAAGAGATTGATTCTTGTTCCAGATTTATGCACTGATTTGCCTCTCTTGAAAAATAAACGTATCATTTTCATAAAAAAGTTACTTTTACTTTGTAAATAATACGCAGTGTGTGAATGAACTCTATATGATGAACTACATTTGTCATCTACATCGCAATATATTCTATGCAACACTTATCTGAGTTGAATCAAATGTACAGGGTTCCCCAAAGGTCGTTTACAAACTTTAACCGGAGGTCAGGCCTACAGAAAAAAAAAGTCATTTTTTTAATAGAGCATTGGATCGCCTGTGCAAAGGACGACCGCTACAGGGAACTCTTTGTCAGTGAATTAATCAAAAGAAAAGGATGCACCGAATAGAGTGCGCAACACAGGCGTAAAGAAATACATATTCATAATGGCACAACAACACAATTGCATGAATACAAGTCGTTCGCAGAATGACAGATGCAGTGGCAAGTAGGAAGCAGAATCAACAAAAACCTCTCACCACATGTTGTTATTCATATAACTATGAATTTGTCCTATGTAAATTTTATTCCATTAAACCTGTGTTGTACATTTGCATCTAGCATATAATTTACTTTTCTGTAATTCACTGACGAAGCTTCGCAAGATAATAGTACTCACCGTTTCTGTTTGAGATCCCACATTCTATTGTAAAAATAACTTGCTTCTATATGTCTGACCTACCCTTGAAGCTTGTGAACGACCTTTTGGAACAATGTGCGCATTGATGATAAAAGATACAGCTAGACAAAGATGATCATCTTCAAAATTTGTAAGTCAATTACAATAATATTATAACAAATTTAGCATACGATATATAATGCAAAATATTAACGTAATATTTTTATAACAAAAACACTAAGTTTTTTTATTATGAAAATATTTTTTGAGTTGAAAAATAATTTGATAATATTCACAGTGTGAATGAGTTCCATATATTGAATTACATTTGTGTGGATGACAGTACATATTATAGTTAGTTTAATTGTACTAACGACCCGTTTTAGAGCAACACGAGGGTTACTTTGGGACGGACCTCGTAATTTTGAGGACGACACCTGAGCTGGCACTTCCTCACCAAGCTCCCGCACCACATCGAGACTGGCCTGTTTGGACACTATGTATGATTTAATGCACAACGGGCCCCATACACAGCTGATCTTCGTTGGAATTGTGTATTGAGCCTGGAGCCTTTCAGCCCTGAAGCCGAGACCTTACCACTAGGCCACCGCGGCGCCTAGTACATATTGTATAACACCTATCTGAGTTGGCCGAAATGTCTATGGACGACAAACCAGAGAACACGATACGGATATTCAGTAAAATAATTTGTAGATTGTAGTTGAAATAATTACTTTCAGAGCTTTCTATGTAAAAAATGTATTGAAATTACATTTGCAAAAATCTTTATTTATAGCTGTGACAGCTATTCTAATTCTTTACCAACTAATCCAAAAGGGTTTTCTATTTTAATATAATAAAAGCTACCATGACAAAAGCATATTCTTTAACCTAATTCCGTTTTAGTGACAAGTCTTTGCTTCCCATTGCGCATTAACTTAGCAAAGCGCAAACATAAATGCAATTACACTTTTCTAACTGTCGCTTCTTGCAAATTCCGTGGATGCTCTAATTTTGAAATTCTAGGAAAGTATTGTGCTATGAATGTAAAGCAGATTCAAGGCGCTCTGCGAGTATCTTAAGTGCGGGAACATAAAATAACATGAGGCACATAAACTTAACTGTAATTTTTCACAAAACATCAGAAGGAATTTTCGTAGAGATTTCACGGTAGAAATTAAATAACCCGAGAGTCCATGTATGAGAGAATGAATCTAAAATTATGTTAAACCCAAAGGTGCATTCTGAAGCTACTTTTCGCCTTTAGGATTTCAACTCATCAAAATTAGTATTATTCGTGATATGAGGCAGATTTAATGTTATACAGAGTGCCCACTAAAGTTCCTTACCACACTTTTAACTACCGAATGGCTGAGCTATCGTCATAAGAGCGGTGTCTACGCATGGTAAAGAGACTATGCTCTACTGTATGAAACCACTTACTGCGCCACCTGGTGGAAAACGGTGGGAGTTAGAGTTATTATCTCTAAAACGGTACGAGATAGAGAAAAAAGTGAATTACAAAGTTGTAGAGCATCATCAATTTAGTACAAAAATACACGTTATGGTCAATAATGCTAAAAACAGATCGCTTAAAATGCACATTTGTTTGTTTTCAGCTCCGGAAAGTATGGTTTCAACATGACGGTGCGCCTGCGCACAAAACATCATCAGTGAAGCAGTACCTGGTGGAGGAATTCGGGAACAAATAATTACGTCTGGTGGTTTCAAAGAGTGGCATCCACGTTCACCTGATCTGACTCCAATGGACTTTTCCCTGTGGGGCTACCTCAAACAGGAAGTGTATGCCTCCCCTCGCCAACATTGCAGGACCTTCAACGACGCATTACAGATGCTTGTGCCAACGTGACACCCTCTGTGCTACACCGTTAGCAACGTGAGGTTCAAGCAAGGGTCCAGATGTGCATTGTAGCTGACGGAGAGAAGTTTGAGCATCGAAAATAAAGGCATCTTGTGATAACTAATTGTTTCTTTCTTTCTAAGAATGTTTCGTTACGTGTCAGTGTAGGAAATCGCAAGCAAACAAATCTGTGTTTTAAGCGTTCTGTTCTAAGCATTTACGACCACAAGGTGTCTTTTTGTACTAAATCGATGATGCCCTACAACTTTGTAATTCAACTTTTTCCTCTATTCCCTACTGTTTTAGAGATAATAACGCTAACTCCACCGTTTTCCACCAGGTGGCGCTGTGAGTGGTTTCATCCAGTAACGCATAATCACTTTACCATACCTAGACACCACTCTTATGAAGATAGCTGCAGCCATTCGGTAGTTAAAAGGGTAGTAAGGAACTTTAGTGGGCTCCCTATATATGTATGGTGAAAACAGTAAAGAGTCTGTATACAAAATGTAGTCGATTTAATGTCTTTTCCGAAAAGACAAGCTACTTTTGACTACGCTTCAACGTTCCGAAAATGATTGCTAACACAAAGAAACATTTAATATTTCTTGATTAATTAGAAACAAGCTTGCAATATGAATAAACTCCAGAATACACATTTTGAGATATAGTTGTTTCCGTAAAGCATTACAGAAAAAATTCCAGTGCTACACTGCTTCAAAATCATTTATTGCCTTACAAATAGTCTTCTGTGCAACTGTTTGTAGTTAAATAAATTTTGCGTGTGAAATTACGCTTTCTTGGGCATAGTTGTCAACATTGAGCCTTAAGTTCATAAAATGATGTTTAGTTTTCGATTTCAATATTGGATCCAATGAAATTCTTGCTCCATAACCTTTATTTGATGTCTTATACCTGTGCTTGTACTCAGAATTTTCGTAATCAAATATTCATGGTCACTGCTAATGTGATCAATGATGTGACTGCCAAATCGTCATTGTCGCTGCATATACATATTACAAAATGGTCGTCTATCAGAGAGCTCAGCAACAGATATAGTAACATTCGACAGGTTTAAATTATTTTATCTTATGAGTGAATACCTGAAGTAGAGTATCGATGTCGTTGATCTCCAGTCTGAAGTTGTGGCAATGGCTAATGAAGACTGAATACTGCTAAGAAAATTTGCAAATTTCTTTCCAATTTTTATTCAAGCTAATTTTCAGGCCGCAGTGGCCTAGTGGTAAGGTGTCGGCTTTGGGGCTGGAGGGTTCCAGGTTCGAAACCCGATTACACTAAAAATCCACCATGTATGGGGCCTGTTGCACGTTAAATCATACGTAGTGGCCAAACATTCTCCCGTTGGTGTTACGTGGAAGTTTGGAGAGGTGGTCCCAGCTCAGGCGTTGTTCTCATAATCTGATCGCAGTTCAAAATTACGAGGTCCGTCCCAAAATATCCCTCGTGTTGCTTCAAAAACGGGAAGTTAATATAACTAAACTAATCTCAAGCTTATTTTCTTTAAATTTACTCTTTATTGGAATTTTTCGTTATTACTTGCCTATAACCCTTCAATGCCCGATTTTTTAAATTTCAAAATAAAAAATGTTTTTGGCAAGGAAAGTTTACATATAACAACAGAAAAATATACAAAAAAATCAAAATAAAATTGTAACATGTATAAAACATGTATTTTAAAAGTAATATCAAATGGTAAATACCTGTAGAAGTAATTGATGAAACCATCAAAGATGCAAGACTCCTATTAAATGCTAAAAACTGCATAAATATGTCAATAGGTGTATCAGGAATCATGTATCAGGAATAACTGACTGCCACAGATTTATCAATACGACCTGCGCTGTCCATCGAAAATGGAACGAATGATTATTATCCGGTCTCTTATGATGTTTCTAATCTGATGCAGCGTATACAAGTGGAAAAAACTTTTATATTCATTATTAACATGAAAGATAAATTATGTATCAAATTTTATACGGTATGCAGAGAAGGGTTAATTAGGTAAATTGCTTTTACTCCTGCTGATACTGGATACTCACAAGAAGCTTAAGAGTCTTCATTAAGGGGCCGTTCATATATTACGTAAGCACCCAAGGGGGGGAGGGGGTTTGTGATTTGCTTATTTTTGCTGACAAGGGGGGAGGGGGAGTATGAGTGATGCTTACGTAAGACATTAAAATCACTTTATTTCCGAAAATCTCTTGTAACTTGCACAAATAATTTAATTTAAAAAAATTAAATTTGAAAAAAAAAGTTAAATTTGGCAAAAGAAAAATAAACTTGATTTTTGTAAGCTTAAACTTGAAATTGTAAGGAAATTAAACTTACATTTTTTCCCATTTTAAGCCGAGTTAGAGTTTTTTATTTGATTAAATCCTAAGGTGCGATAGATTATTACTGTATGCGTGTAAAAAAAAAAGAACTGGGGGGGAAGTTTAGCAGTTCTGCTTACGTAATTATAAGAGGGTCTTAGATTTGTTTATTTTTGTGACATAGGGAAGGGGTCAAAAAAAATACCAAAAACATGCTTACGTAATATTTGAACGGCCCCTAAGATTATAATGTGCCAGTGGTTTTCCTGTCTGGGACAAACCTGAAATGGCGTTTCTGTTATTCTATATAATTTGAGGGGGTGAAATTGTAATGGCATTGTATTTATATGACAGTTTGTTTCTCAGCAAAATTATTTGTTTGTTGACATCGCTAGAAAACAGCAATTGAAAAATTTCCGTGATTTTATACAGACAAAAAGCACCTTTTCGATGTTGGAAGTGAAAGTTACCACGTAAATTCTAGTCATTTGACTGAAAATAGGAGATGTCTAGCTGAAACAGATGACGAAAAAAAGTTTCGGAGCTGGAGAATTAGGTGAGCTTTCTCATTTTTCTTGAAAGTGTTTTAAAATAAAATGGTTTTTACGGCGTATTATATCGAGGTTGAAAACGCTACTCGTAAAACACCTAAGGTCTGTCATTAGTTGTCAATTGTCAACTGTGGGTTAAAAAAGACTGTTGATCTAGCACCAAGATTCGCTGTGAAATATCTCATTTCATAGTTTATGCAAGTTATCTTGTTCTGATGAAAATTAAATTACATGCTTACAGTTTAAGTTTCTTAATCTGTAATCAGATGATAATAGTGAAATTGAAAATGAGAAACTGATGAAGAATATTGTAACAATCAGGATTGAACCACTGAATCTGACGATTCAGGCAATGATGCGGTGCATGACTCTAACAGTTGTGATAATTTTTATCGCAGGCCAAGAAGTGTGAGAAAAATTACTTAGAAATACAATTTTCTAAAAATATATGAAAGAGTCTATTGAATCTTGGAACATTTAATGATGTAATATAATGTATATTTTGGAAGCATTTTTAAGGAAAGAGAGAAATGTATACTATAAGTACAAATGTGTTCGAATGGAAGCTTTTATTTGATTGCTTTACTTATGCGGGCTAAGCAAAGATATTATTTTGTTTTAATTAAATTTAAAATTGCTCTAAAATTAGCTTACGGAGCTTCTTTTAGTGTATTAAAAAATTATAATCAAAATATAAAATTTATTTTGCATTATAGCTCATTTATCAATGGATAATCAATAGGGGTATATCGGACCCCCTGTTTCCCATTAATGCGCATCCAATTCCAGTGCGTTCTCATGGATTAAATATATATCTCCGTTGTAGAACACAGATAAATTTTAGTAATTGCACTCAATTTTAATTCCATGTTAGTAAAAAAAAAACAATATTAAACCAATTAGACACATGTAGGGGAAAGTCGAGTAAGACGACGAAGAGTCTAAGATGACGAATTGGATTTTTCTCGAAAATTACACTAGATGGCAGTCTCTATGCTGCATCATCAGAGACCTCTAGCAAACAGCTACCTGTGTCACACCAAAATATTTAACCCCGTTAATAGTGTGATTCACAGTACGCGATAATGTGTTTTTTAGTTGTTTCTATGCAATTTTTGGTTGTTGCTTGGTAAGGGATGGCGTTCACGGAGTAAATTTTTTTGATTTTTACATGTGATATTCCCAAAGAGCTAAGCAAAATGTTTGCGATGATGTATTATTTTAATTTTTCTGATGAGCTGATATCCTTCAAAGTGTTTTTGAAATAAAAAAGTCAAAATCTGATAAGATGACGAATTGTGTGGAGGGTAAGATGATGGACCCCTCCACGCTGATTTAGGAGCTCGTCGTGCTACCTGAATGCCACCTACCCTTCTGGAAACTCACTTTCACTCCATGAGAAAATGAGAATCTGATTAAAAAAGAGAAGAGGAAAAAGAAGATAAACGAAAACTGTGATAGTTGAAGAAGGCTGAAGTTAATAAGACTAAACTGAACAAACCTTCTAAAAATTCTGCAGAAAAGAAGAAAGTAGCTAAGTAACACCTCGATTTTTAATGTTCTGAGTCTGAACCCTTAATTCATTCATTTTAATATCCTTACGTTGACAATAATGACATTCTGAACTCAAAGCTCTGGCCCCATTCTAAGACAAAATCCATGGCGATGTGATTTTTGTAATTCATTTCATTTCTTAATCTTTGAATCTCAAATTAATATATTAATTAATATAAAATATCAGGGTCCGAATTTTTCGATTAAGCGTTTGCAGCAGCATCGATTCACTTTCAGGTTTATGCACATTAGGTATACGTCATCTTACCCGACACCGTTCAGACGGGTAAGATGACGAAATTGACTTTTTTTTCTAAAATGAAATTTTGGGGTTTCAAAATTGAAAATAAAAATTAAAAAAATATCACTTTAAAATAAAGAGTTAAAGAAGATTTTGACGCAAAAATAATCCTCCAGCAATGAATATTGAGGTCAGGAAAAATCCCCAAAGCTTAAGGTCGTCATCTTACCAGACTTTCCCCTATATTACAGGAATATAAAATTTGGAAAAGAAAAATTATTCATTCATAAGCACCCTGTGGAAAATGATTGTTTTACTAAAAATCTTTTACATCATTAATTGCGTCTTGAATGGAATAAAATTGATAATATTTGAGTTGTTTCCTTAATTCGAGTACTGTTTTGAGTAAAAATGAAGTAAAGTTTGAGAAAGTCTAAAGCAGCAAAAACAGTGAAATTACATGCTTGCTATACAATTTTACAAGATTCGGAGCAAACTTTTTAAATATGTTCGTATACTAGATAAGAAAAGTGAATTATATCTTAATGCATTATTAATGAGAAATAGCATTCCCTACAAAACATTAAAACATAACATTTCGTTTCCTCCATTAACCTTGCGATCTGGATGACTTATCGATTGCAATTAAAAGAATTACTGGCAGAATTATTCCGACTGAAGTGCTATCCTGTGTCTGTGCCAACGGAGAAGCGAAAATAGGACAAAGTGGAGGGAAAAGAAAGATAAAATATCGAAAGAGGATAATCAATTCAATCGACTTCTTCAACTGGAGAAACATAATAATTAACTGAAATCCGGACTTCTTCCAGATTGTAATGAAGCAAAAATGAATAAAATCGTAAGTTTGACCGAATTCGGGCATTTTTTATCTTGTTTGTTCCGTAAAAATTTGAAGTTATTCTTGAATGCAAAATCAATGAAGTCCCGATGAGGAAATCCATAGACATCATTGGTAACACATGGAGTAAATTGGAATTTTATTTAAAAATTTTTGAATCCAGAAACAAAAATGATGGCCCGGTTTTCGAATAGTGTATAGAATATTATCCGAGATTCGCTTGCTTATCCTAAGGAACAACAGTAACTAGACGAGTTCTTGAATTTATGCTATTTCCTTTCATAAATTCGCAAATAAAATGGCTAGAGATGTCTATTGTAATGTGCAGACTTCGTTGAATCAATCAGAAAATTATCCGAGTAATCATTGTAGAGAATCAGAATATATCCGAGTAATCATTTTATTTGATCAAAACGTTGGAAATAATGCTGAATTGATAAAAAGATCGCTACCAAATGGTTTAAATTATCGTTCCAGTTTCTCAATTTACCATGCGATTTAGGCTTTTTCTTCTTTGCGAAGTAAAGAGAAAAAAGTTGTAATCGTCAAAAAATTCCCCGAGTCCAAAAAAACTGTTTTGGGCATTATACATTTCTATCTGTCAACCTTCGTGTATGTCTTCCACCTGCGGGCAGCACGAGTAATTGGATGAGAAGCAGCCGGATAAGTAAGAGGGGTCTTGCTCCTGGACGTTGGTATAGTAACGGGGAGGAGGACGTGAGTCCCTCCTCCAGTAATAGTAGTAACTTCCTTCAGCAAGGGTCGGACTGTGGCCGCTGATAGCTCCTAGTAATCCGGCTTCAGGTCTCGAGCTATTGCAGAGACTGTCATCCAGATTTTCCGGATGGTTGGGCGGGAGTGACTCAGTTTTCTGTCCTTGTGTATGTGAACACCATAACTCAAAAGTCGCAGCGAATTAAATGAATAAATTTTGCCACTTGGTCCCATACCTAAACTGTAAACCTCTTCCAAATTTTATCCCAAATCTACCTAATCTAAAATGTTTGTCTGTCCGTGAGTATGTGAACATGATACATCAAAGCTATAGAGAGCTTGATAAATGAAATTAGGTCCGTGTCTTTACATCGAATTGTAGATATGTTTTTAATTTTGAAACGAATTGGTCTTTGAAAAGAGAACTGTTCTAAAATGCATTCTGTATGACAAATCTACATACAGAACACGCCGTATTGAGGAGGCATACGAATACGATAAATTCGAAGGGAGAACATTAAAATTTTTATGAATACAATTCATGCTTGGCATAATTATATATTTTAAAACATCAATCTTCTGTGACGAACCGGGCCGCGGTGGCCTAGTGGTAAAGGTCTCGGCTTTGGGGCCGGAGGGTTCTAGGTTCGAGACCCGATTCCACTGAAGATCCGCCGTGTATGGGGCCTGTTGCACGCTAAATCATACGTAGTGGCCAAACGTCCTCCCGTTGGTGTGGCGTGGAAGTTTGGAGAGGGGGTGCCAGCTCAGGTGTCGTCCTCGTCATCTGACCGAGGTTCAAAATTACGAGGTCCGTCCCAAAATAGCCCTCGTGTTGCTTCAAAACGGGACGTTAATATAACTAAACTAAACTGTGACGAACCTATTGTGCTGCTATTTGTTTGATTTTTATAAAATGATTTTTCCCAGATACCATGATTTTTCCACACTTTTTTAATGAAAATTTTCACAATGATTTCACACCAGTTTGAGAACACTTTTAGTACGGTGAAATTTTGTGCTTCTGAGTACGTATAATATTTTGTGACGGAGCCATGAAAATACAATATAGCTTTTTACGTTGTTGAATTTTTAAAAATATCATGCTCCCGAAATTTTTATTTCTTCTACCTATTTCAAAAGAAAAGAAAATTTGCCGGGAATTTCCCCATGATACAGAGATTTCAAATTCTAATCAAATTCATTGGAAGAGTCTGCAAAAATAAAAAGAATTCAACAGTTGACAGAATGACGTTATTTTCATAGATTACCAAGAAATGGATATTACAGACAAGTATAGCAAACATAAAACTTGGAGAGGGAACAAATTCAAGCCATAACTACATTCTGCAATGGCTACTGCTTAGTTCTCATAAGAATACAATAACTTGAAACCCTTCTTTCCGCTTTAATGTTAAGGCTCCATTGTCCAATTATAGATATGATTCGAACCACAAATAAACGCATAATCTAATTAATTTGGCTGTTGAAGCATGTAAAGCTTAGTGGTTCTGAAATACCTCATTCATTGCTTGTGATTAATAACAGTTTCAGATGATTGTGAATATTGAATGAACATTATTTAATCCAATACTTTTCATTTTAGAGCCACACAGTAGAGTGGAATCTGCTAACAGTGAAGGAAGGACAAGTAATAAATGAATTATGCAGATAAAATTAATTCAAAAGCCTAAAATATTTATGCATTCCATGGAATATTGGAGAATTTTCCTCTAATCCGATTATTCTCAATACTCACTTTTCCAATTTCGTGTGTCTCAGATTTTCATTAGTCAATATGTTTATTGAAGTCACAGAAGGCCTCTTTCTCCATTCAGAAAGATATAGAATTTCCAAAATTAAGTTCATTCATTTTCATTAATAAATGCAGTCTTATACAAAATTTCATTTTAAAATTTGTGTGGGTACTTCTATATTTTTATGATTAAGTCTACCTTGTTACTCATCGTAGTGCGAATGTGGGGGAAAATAAGAATTTAATGATGCCGAAATTTTGAAATTGTATGCTTTCATTATACCAAAATTTATGCTTTCATGATACCAAAATTTATGCTTTCATTATACCAAAATTTATGCTTTCATTATACCAAAATTTATGCTTTC
>BGPR01003999.1:39615-122252 GCA_013235015.1 Araneus ventricosus
ATCCTCTGGGTAGGTTTGTATCTCTTGCCAAAAGGGATGGTGTACTTTTGGAATGTATTTTAGAGTTTTTCAGATATCATATATTTGGCTTGTCATAATCGTTCTCTTGGTTGCTATAGGTTCAGTGGGCAGTCTTAAATTTATTTATATGTTTCTCAAACGAAATTTATGTTCCCTAATACCATTAACATCCTGAAAGTAGCAGACGGGAGTTAGAGCTGGTGTACTTTAATGATTATGCCGAAAAGAATTGATTAATTTTCAGAAATGTTTAACGTTATTTTTTGTTCTTTAGCCATGTTTCCCCATAAAAAACGTCACTCAAGCCTTTTTTCTTGTAATATGTTTACTGGATATCTAGCGATGAACAAAAAATGATGTTAAAAGGGCTTCTAAAAGTCCCCTTCTAACATCATACCGAAACTTTGATGTTTTACTGAAACATGACTGTAAATGGCAGAATTTCAGGTTTTACACTTTACTTTGCATTGTGACACACCCCTGACTCCAGAGGTAAAGATTTCCGATTTGTTCGGTAAAGATTCAGATTTGTTCGTAGAAATTCATTGAACAAAAAAAAATATTACAGTCACTATTTAAACATGGACAAAATACATGTGAGAACTATAAAAGCAATGAAAAATGAGATATTTACAGGTGAAAAGAAAAACTCGTGAAGCAGAGACAGTTTTAAAATAGGCCCCAAAAGCTCACTGCTTTTAAAAACTTGTAGGAGGACTGACTAGGGTCCTTGGTATTGAACATCTAGAGGGTAGGGGTCCATCAGTCTGAAGTCTGGGTGAAGGAGAGAAATCTGGGTCGGAGTCGAATGAATTGGTTGCGTCCGGTTTCTGTTTTATAAGGTCATCATTATCAGTGAAGAAAGATATCAGTTTAGATGTTTTTCTTAATGATAATTTATTTAAAAATGAGTTTTTCCACCAAAGTAGAGTATTTTTTGCGCTTGGTTTGGTAAAATGAAAAGATGACGTAAGATGACAAGAAGTTACGTAGTGGAGAGGGTCTTTCCTTTTTTCCCGCATTCTCAGATATCTGAATGATAAAGCCGGAATCTGTAGAGATAGCTGGGAAAAGGACCGAATGTCTTGACCACGAGGCTTGTGTTAGAGAGACTTTAGGGTGTATATTAAAGATAGCTCTCCCAGTTTCGCCTGAATACCAGTCTTGTTGCCATTTATTGAGAGAGAGAGGTTCCTGAGTACTTTTTTCAGATGATATTTTGGGGCCTGAAGATGGAGGTGAGTCCCTTCTTTAAGAAGCTTGTTTGGAAAAGTTGCCTGCTGCCTCGCTGCCGAGGAAAGCAACATGCGCCTTAATCCAGTTAAGTTGCATTGATGGGTTCTGGAGGAAGGCTTGTTGTGCTTCTTGGACTAGTGGATTAGAATTTTTGAAGGAAGAAATTGCTTTGAGTGCCGACTCGCTGTCACTGCACACTGATGTTGACATTCCCTTAGAATTAACCCAATTTACATCCTCTTTTATTGCTAAGGTCTAAAAGCGGTATTATCTGGGCTTAGTTTTGCCGTCCACTGATGAATTTGGACGTTGTTTTGAATGACACAGAAAGCGCAACCTGTTTCACCTTCTATATGTGAGCCGTCTATGTCAATAGCCTCAGCTGAGGGATGCGGGTCAGAGACTATTGATACCCCAATCCCCTAAATCAAAATTAATGGATGAATGATAATAGGAGGATTTGGCTATTGAAAATCCTGATTTAAAAAGCTTGAGCCTCCTCAATTGTAATCCCTGCGAAGGCGACCTACTCTAACAAGAATGGACTCCATTTGAGCTATTGTATATAGGGGAGTAATGCCTTCGATCACTTGTAAAGCTGTTGTACGTACCTGACTGGACATATCTAGTAATGGCCACTTTGAAACTGACCACACTATCCTCGGCTACCTAGTCATTCCGATACACCGCATAGCTTTGACTAGGTCGTGGTGATCATTTATTGCATTACCTTCTTTGAAAGTGACTTCCGTAAATGAGACAAATCTTATCAGAAAAATGATTTGCATTCAGTACATTAGTAATAGTAACCAATTAATTCTTATTATTGTTAATGGAAAATATTTTGCTTATCTCATTCCTGTTTGGACTTAACTGGCAAAGATGAAGTTCTAATGTAGAATTTGAAATGCAATATTTTTTTTTTCCTTCGCTCATAGGAACACAGCAGTTTAAATTAGATAATTTACCTACTCCATTCTTGTTTAAATTGAAAAATAATAACTTTGTCAATTTCGTCTGAGTCTTGAAACGCCATGTTTTGCTTAAAGTATTCATTATGATACACTATTTTCTTATACAGAACGAAACAACGACTCCTGGTACAAAGCTAACTTAAGATTTCAATAGTTTTGACATCGAAGTCGAATAAAGTCAGTAGAAAATAGAATTTAAAAAGCAACAAAGTGATTTTGGTCCTATCCTTATATGCCTATTATTGAAAATAACACTTACTTTCTTCAAATCTTTCTTTGATTTAGCCCAATTGATTAATTATATGAAAATTTTCTATTGTATTTTTTCATCTTTTATTTCATTCATTATAGTCAATACAATTACTAACTGAGTATTATTTCCAATGATAGTCTTACCATACCACATTTTTTTATTAGAAAGAACATGTCTAAAAAGAAGTTGTGAATATTAAGTATGCAACCGATGTCTGATAAAAGTTTAGAAATATACAAGCAATTTTCGATAAATTCAGATGTGTGCTATACTATTATCAATCATTTAACTGTTGGGCTTTCTAGATTGTTTTTATTGACGGTACCTTTCATTTTGTGAATTTCGTCTCTTTTAAACAAATGATAACATCTATGAATATTGTAATTTTAGTTCATTAACTTAGAAATAAGATAATTCGTTATCTATCAGAAGAAGTGCAAATGATTTAAGTTATTAATTTCACCCATATTCAGTAATTCTGGAACATATAAATTACTTGACGTCTATTTCTGAAACTTTAGTAAGGTAGCAACTAAAGTTAAGACAGGACAACATCTGATTTGCTAGCGTTCTCTTGAAAGTTACAAACTAAATTAACTTTAACATGTTTTGCTTCTGAACTAAATTAACACACTACATGCATCTTTGGTAAAGCTGTAAGTGACTATCACGGCCACCTAATCAAGGAAAGAGATTTATAGACAAAATTTTTATTATTTTATGAAATGCTTTGAATATATTTTTCTACTTCATTAACTCATTAAATATGATTGCTCCTTGCTATAAAAGATGTAATATTTAACAGATTTAGTCCATGAAATATTGATTGTAATTCAGCATTGATATTGTTACGAATTTGGAATGTCGTTTTCCAGCAACGTTAGTCTTATGGTTGGGAAGAGAGTTTTACAGGGGCACTTATGGAATGTCGCCGGCGGCCAGGCCAAAGCCCCTGACCTCGGTGACAAACTTGTGGACCATTTTGGTGACTGGGAGTAAAATTTGGCGACAAAATGAAAGTAATCAAAAATACAAGAATTTTCTCGATTATTATCCTGGTTGAACTTTTTTCACCGTATACCCAAAGGACAATTTTTGTAAAAATACTATGAATTTCAATGATAGCAAATTTCTCGTGTATAGAAGAATAGGGTAATCAGTATAAAAATAGATTGTTCTCATCAGATCCTTCCATTTCTTTCTGTTTTACTCAGCAGAAAAACCTAAAGCTAATTTTCTTGAATATAAGTCTGCACACATCTAATTCCAGCAATTGTTTAAAATACGCAATCCAGATAGAAATGGCGCTTGAGGCATATGTTCTTTCATCAAGTTGTTTCATTTGGGATTCTTAGAACTATTTTGCTTTATCCAGGGTCCTCTCTAATATATCTTCATTTTGGTTTACTTTCAGTGGATCATATTAAACTGTGAAATTAACTCGACTGCAAATGCCCCAAATCACCACTTTACAGTCTGTTTCGTAACACGATAAGAAGTTCAACAACGTACGTATATTGACTGTTTTAAATGAAAAAAAAACTGAAATTTAATTAAACCAATAAATTATTATGAACAAAGCACGCTGTGTAAAACAAAGCTAGACTTCATTCAGAATATTCCTATTTTTTATTTGTAAAGCACAACATCAATTAATTTAATAGTGATCCATCTTATCTATTATGCCCTACATCTTATCTACTAATACTAAATAACTAATATTTATACCTCGGTTGAAATTACCTGTAAAACGTGTGCGTGATAGCTTCGTCTTGCAGACGACCTTGTCTGTACATAGTCAAGCAATCGGTAAATAAATATATGGAAATTTGAAAATAAACATACCTTTATTTACGAATATGACATAGCCGTTAGAAGACTTTCACAGTTACCTGGATGACAAGAAAGAGTTTCAGGATTTTTACAGTCTTCGTTCCTTGTAAACTGAACGGGAACAAATAAAGTATACTCTCGATGACGGCTGAAGTGCCGGACAGGCTCTTTGTAATAGGATACAGGACCCAATTTTATTACATATGGTGGCCGGTGTTCAGTGACTTGCCGAATGGGATCGTATTAAGCTGTAAAGGCATTTTTGAATGGATAAGCAAAACTAGTACTCGGTGTATAATGTAGGCCTTCACTAATTCCAGCGCCGAATAAATGAATTAAAAGCACGACTCCTTTAAAAAAGAAATATGGGTCAGGGATTCAGAACATAAGAGTGCTCACAATTTCAAGTATAAACATCAAACGAAATAGATTCTGAAAACTCAGTTCAGAATCTCTTTTGCCATTAACTTTTTTTTCAGTGTATGCAGTAAAAGTATTTCTTCTTTTTTTGTAAAACTCTCTCTCTTTATTCTAAATGCCTCAAGTTATCTAGGAACCAGATTAATATAACCTTTCAACATAAAAACAAATATTTTCGAAACATCAGTAACTTACAGTGGAAATATTAAATTTTTGCTATGTGCTATATGAATTGAGAAATTTGTATTAGTATGATTTTGGTTTTGAGTTCAACTAAAAAATCTTATAAACTTATCAATGATTCATGCTTTCTTTTCAAAAGAATATTGCTTTTATTGGTATGATTAAGAGAAATAATATGAGCTAACCAAAAGGATGCAATGAGTGTCATTTAGATATATTAATATAAAATAAATTGTGGAACAATTATTTAGCTCTTATCTGAATTGGTTTTATATCTATTACTGATTTGTTTGAACTCAATCCTTACGCTGTTTTATGTTGCGAATGGGAGCACTAGCAATATTATTCGTATTTAGATATTTTTGCTTAAGAAAAACTTAATTTTGTCGAATTCCGATTTTTAGGAACATTTCAGGCCCACTTCGAGATATAAGATTGCTTCTTGATGAATTTCTGACAATTGCTAATATTCTGTGTCCATATAAATTTCCGGCTTTCGGTTTAAAAAGGATTTTTTCCCCTTCAATTTCTAAAATTCATTTACTAACTGGGAGTAATTCATTTCATCAAGTGTTGCAAGGGTTGATAACAATGCCAAATTCCATACATTAAAAAATACAACAGTTTTTATAGAATTTCTCACGATGTGCTCAGCAAAATAGAATTAATATGAAAAACTAATTTCTACTAAAAAGTTTAAAAAGTAAATTTTTATACCTTTTGCTTGCTTAAAAATGAGATCTAAAGAAAATAATTCTCCAAGAAAAAAAATTTCATATTGCCGCTATTGTCTCCAAAGTTTATTAGGTAGATGCTTATTTCAGACGTTTAAAGCAAATAAGATTTGTACTGGTCACAATACAAGGTCCCCACAAATTCTCTTTACGATTTCAGAATATTATTAAGATATATGATTAGAATTGTTAAATAAATTTGTCCCATGCTCTCAGTCACTATGAAAGTTAGTGATCACATAACATTTGTATATTTCCAGTGCCCTTTTAATGAAAGACAGGCCTTTGAAAAATACTCCAAATGATAACTCCACAAGATAAACACGATATGTATCTTGCGGTGTGTATCTTTTTGTAAAGCAGAAGTGGCTGTAGAATTCGCCCGAGGGGGGGGACAGGGTCTGCCCAACAGGAGGGGCACGTCCTGCTGTACAAGGGGAGGGCCTCCCAAATTTTCGTCAGATCTTTATTTATCTACTAGTTAAATAGCCCGTTGCGTGAACGGGGCTCAAAAATTTGCTCCAAAGGGGAAGAACATAATCCCCGACAAGGGGGTCCTGGCCCCCCACTGGCGCCACCTCTGCTGTAGGGTTATGTTCAAGATATCGTAGATTTAACAAGAATACAAGGTATTAAGGTTCTAAAGGAAAATAGCGCATTAAAATGCATTTAAAAAGATCACTTACAATTTTTATTTCATTCATTGAACATAATGGTACTATGCTTTTGAGAACATAGGAAAAAGTCGACCACTCTCTTTATGTGCGTCGTGTGACTTATAGTACCTACACATAAAGAGATGTACTAATTCAGACAAAACAAACTTCAGTATCTAATTCTCATTTTATAATAAATTCCACACATTTATTTTTTATTTGTTTCTTCCACAAAATATTGAAATTGCAAAAATACTTTGTGAACACCCTCAATATCTTTCAATTTGAAGTTGTGATGAAAAATTTGCTTTCATTGACGTTATTTTTTTATTTCTTCCTTCCTGTGTTAATTTTACCATTAACTAAATTATTTCTCTAATTCAGATGTTCCTGAGACTTTTCGAATTCACCTTAGCAAAATGTGAGCAGAATCTATCATAAATGTTTATCATTAAAAACTAATTATATTTCTCCGACAACATATTAAATGGATTTCTTGAAAATGAAAAAAGGAAATTAACTCGAGTTTTAAAGCCGATAATTGAAAATAATGATTATAAAAGTATGTTTTCTTTTGTTTCGCTTGGAAAAAACATCCATTTTTTAGTTTTATTCGCAAGCGAAACTGAATTTATTAGAACGAAGATCATTAT
Source organism: Araneus ventricosus (assembly GCA_013235015.1). Lineage (NCBI taxonomy): Eukaryota > Metazoa > Arthropoda > Arachnida > Araneae > Araneidae > Araneus > Araneus ventricosus. Next base: position 46,579 of record BGPR01003999.1, read on the forward strand.
CTGTTAATAATCTGTCTAAGATAACAAGTGAGAAAGTGGTCATTTAACACCCACTATTAAAAGAACTAACTTCTTATATTATTACTTTATTAAAAAATCCTGTTTCTAAGTTTATAAAAAAGCTATTAAGTAAACTCCTGGAAATAGCAGCAAGAGCAAGATCAAAGATAGAAAATTCAGTCTTCTTCGCCAGCTGATAAAACTTTCACCTCTAATATTTCCCTTGCTCAGGAAGATACTTTTTTCCCTTGTTCCTTTATTTGAAGTCACTGAGACCACATGCGTAACAAAATGATTCACTTTGTACTTTTTTTAAAATGTTTCTTTCGTGCTGAAAAAGAAGTAATATTAAAATTGGATGTATGTATGTAGATAAAAAAAGAAATTTCCCTCGAAGTGAGTCTATGATGATGATGGCTGTTCTAGAAAGGAAATAGGGGAAAAAATGTTAGGAACATAGAATTTAATGTCGGTTACAAAGTAAAGAGAGATCAAAGAAATATTTTGTAATTTATGTTCTACGAAAGTGTGAAACCATGAATCTTAAGACAAGTTCAGGAATTCCTTTACAAGGAAGAATATTTGAAACGGAAGATTTTCAATTCACTTAATAAGGTATGGGGGAAAGTATAACGTTATGAGTTCGTTAATTTTTATTCATTGAATTTGAAAGTAATATTCAGATTTTAATAGATGACTATACCGAACGAAAAGTCAAGAAATGAAAAATAATGATTGGTTAAACCAATCATTTTTGATTTTGTGAAGGATTTAAATTAATGAATAGTAGTTATATAAAACTAATTTGAGGGCTTTGATTAGCAGATTTGAAGCACGAATAAAGTGTCATTTTGAAATTTTGGAAGTCATTCAGAAGAAGAGAACAACTGAATATGTACTCAATGTCCAAGACTGAACAAATTAAATCTATAAAATACTTAAATTTTTGTGTGCATGTATTATTCAATTATATTTTACACTTCTTTAAAGAATGAAAATGCTAACAATGAACAGAGTAAAATAGCTATTCTGCACTATTTTGGAAACTTAGAAGCGAAATTTGAAACAAAATGCTAAGAGTCTTTGCCTCTGACAAACCGGTAAAACTCATCTACATTTCTATAAAAAGGCGATTTCTTTCATAAACTACTATTAGCGCATTCCAAAAGTTTTCAAAATACGCAGCGAAATAACTGAATCTTCTTGACAACAGATTAGATATTATTTGAAACAATAAAGATTTTGAAGGTTTGGAACACACAGATTCATGGTTTTGAATAAAAAATTCTCGCGTTGATCATTGTGTAATAATTTAGTTTGGTAAATATTCTAACAAAAGCCAGGATATTTTGTACACCATCTTAGAGTTACCTAAACTGCAATTCAAAATTTCACTGACATAATTCTGGGCTCCTGAGTTAGTAGAAGAAAAAAACCTTTAATTAGAACGATGATCATAATTCTCTCTTTGTTATGTTCAGGCTTGATCCCTAAAGCAACGTTGTTTAAATTTAGAGCATAAATTTAGTAATAATTTATGAATGTTACAAAAAAATTTTTCTACGGGATGTTCCTGAAGTAACTTCAAAGAATCCTGAAAAATAACATTAAATCGAAGTTACAAAAATTTGTAACCCAATGAAGAGAGAGTAGAATTAAATACACGTAGTTTTCGGTCAAAAATACCCGAGATATCCTTTCAATGTGATCATTTCCTTTTTAAAATATTTCTCTCCGGATAGCTAAAAATCCCTGGAGAAGAAATTCATGTCGAATTTTGTACTCTTCTTTTGTAAAAAAGTCATATTTGCTCAACTTCTGGCAGACTGAATATGATTTTAAAAGTTTATAAACAAACTAGATTAAAAAAGTTTGTATTTCCAGGAAAACAACTCTAAAAAAACTTCTAATATGTTTTTCTGATATTCTTTAAAAAATTTCAATTTATAACTGTTTACCTTTCAGCTATAAGATTTGCCAAGCTCACAATTTTCGAAGAAATCACTCTTGCTTTTGTTTTCAAATTAGATGCACATTAAAGTGAATAATGCGAACAAAATTATGTTTGCAATGAAAATTTAACCTATGGGTATAGTAGTTTAAGACCATGGATATATTAGAATGTATATTTACAGTTGAGAAGTGGGAGATCATGTTATATTTTCAGTATTTTTATGCAAATTGAAAATATTTTTAAATTTCCTTTGAATCTGTATGATTCATGTTGCTTTATTTCATTAAATATTCTTCCGAACCAAAAGAGATTAGAACAATGTAGATAGAGTTTTGACAAATTAATATATAGTGCTTATCATTCCTGTGTATTTTTTTAAAAATAAGTTTAACTTTTGTTAAAGTTTTTTAAAAAGTATGTAAGCAATAGCCTATAAAGCCACTTTGATTTATCCTATAACACAAAAGCAACTCAAAATTGCAATCTCAGTCTTTCATTTATCTGATAAATCCCTTCGTACGAATCAATAACAGTTATTTGAGAACTGTTTCTGATTAAGAGAGCTGAATATCACCTGGGAATACGTTGTTACAAAACTTTCTAAAACGAACACGGAAAATAATCTGCTACTATTTAAAGAATGTTAGAGGTACTCGAAATAATTTATCTAAGTTTCTGACATGGTGATGGTTTAGTGAGCAAAATAAGTGGTATTTAGACGATAAGTGGAGCTAAAGAGTTGGTTTTCATTTTTAACACCCTAAAATGTAAGACTAAAATTAGATTAACTCTATTGAATGTAATGATATGAAATAAATTTCATGCTTTAACCCTTTGAACGGCAAAAATATTTCAGCTGAATGCTTTGAAAACGGCCTCTCTGTAGCTAAATGGTGAAGGCAAGTGTTTCGGTACCGGTTTTCGGGTAATAAACAGAGAGCAACTTTCTACGCCGGAGTAAGAGTAATAATGAAGAACGACTTTCTACGACGGAGCCGGTTTTAGAATAGTCATCAGAGAGCGACTTTCTACGTTTCAGCCGGTTGAAGGGTTAAAACTCGTAATAGACACTCATAGTAAGAGTTTCAAGATTCCAACTATTAAATCAATTTGTCTGGAGCTCTAAGCTGAAAGTTATTTCATAAGTATTGAAATCTTTTAAGAGCACTAAATGCAAACGGCATGTTTAAATGCTACTCAACTCTTGTTAAACGTGAATATGGCTCACGTGGAATTAAACCTGTCATTCCAGGTGGCGTACCAAGGTTGTTGAATGGCAATAGCTGGGACAGCTCGAGTAATGAGGCCGGAGTCTTAGCCATCACCTGCCACGGCCTGACCCCTACTTTCACCGGAGGGAGGTAACTCGACAACCACCATTATTGTACCCATCAAGGAAGCGAGACCCCGCTTATTTATCCGGCGGCTTATCATCCACAAACTTGTGGTGCGCCCCAGTGGGATTAAGCATAAATAAATTTGGGCACTTAAATTCCTATTCATTTACAACGTAATAGCTTATGCTACCCAATATAATTTTCGATGCCCGATCGAGATAACTCGCTGTCTTTAAATTTTAAAATGCATACTGATGCTCTATTTACTTTCGCTTCGATAGAATTGGAATTAATCTAAATTTTAAAGCATTAATCTAAACTTTAAAATAGTTGATGCCAAATAAATGCAACCAGTAGTCATCTATAATTCCATGAATAGTAGCGTTCTTTTTTCCTTCCTTAATCAAGAGGCTGCCTTAAAAATACTACAGCGACTTTGATTGATTACTTCACTGGAGTGCAGCCACGCGCAAAGAAGACGAAAGTCAGAAAATGCAATTAACTCCACTTGACTTTCTTGTTACAATCAGGCAATGAAATAGTCCATCAGTCATTGTGATGTAAAATAACTTTTATTTTCTCGTATTTCAGTTTTCCAACCTTCCTTAGAATCAAAGAAGAAAATGAGTTAAACGAAAGTTGAAGCAAAAAACGCTTTAAAAAATGTAAATCTCACAATCATTCAGACACTCGTGTTCCACTACAGTTTAATAACACGTTCAGAGAAATGCTTGCAAAAAAGCTTTTATTTGAATTCTAACTTCAAACTTCACGCAAATGCTTTTAATTTAAGTGTTTTAAATAAGAAAGTGCCTATTTTATTAAGTGTGAACATTAATTAGAGACAGGCCACAAAATTAAAATACGAAATATTTATTCCTAGCATTTTTTTACTTTGATTTTATTTACTAAAGTAGAGTTCCCTATAATTTTAAAATTCTGAAATACATTTCTGTGTACTCTATGTGTATATAATGAAAGCAAAGGAACCCACACCGATCCGGCCTGCCCGAAAGGGTGTAAGGCCCTTATAGGGACGGTAGTTACTAATAATAATTAAAAAAAAGAGAAAAAATTACTCACGTCAGCACGAAAAGGAGAGACCCCCAGTCTCCAAGGACAAGAAGAGTTGCGTGGGTTTTAGAATCCTAAAATATTATCCCATTTTATACAATATCTTGCACTACACTACACAGAGTTATTGTACATACTACACCCCAAAACAGGGTTGGACTTTAAATACATCTCAGAATAATCCAGAGCAATTACGTTATTAAAAAATACCAATTTGCAAATTGCACCCATCAAAAACGTTGCAAAAACACTTATACTGTGTGGCTGGAGAAAAATATAAAATACAATTCCCGGGGGATATTTATTCAAATATTTTTTTTAATTTTAAAATCACTTTAATATTCACATACAAAAACTGCAAGAAAAAACCCCGAACAAATTGAAGGCAATACAACAGATTACCCTAAACGGTAGTTTTACACTTCCCAGAAAAAAAGAAAGAAAGAAGCAAATCCCATCGTATTGATTAAATGCAGAGAGACAGAGAGGGTTCTAGTGTACATTATTTTTAGTTTGTTACCTGGTACTTTCTTCGCCCAATTTCTTGCCCAAAACTAGATGCCCGATTTCGAAAACTCGTGGAAACTATTATTTATTTAATTGGAAATGATTGGAAGCAGCGATATCTAAACTCATTAGTCTTATATCGAATATTATGCCTAATAATTAAATATGTCAATAGTACGTTGTGATTTTGACACCAAGTCCAAATCTTAAAATATTGCTGAAGATAACGATTATTTCCGATGAAGATAACGTACATCAAGAAACGATCATGTTATTTGGATTAATTTTCATTGCTTTGTTTTTATTACAATACTTTTCATTGTTTACTCGAGAAACATTTCAAAAAAATTTCGTACTTATAAAGAAATTCGTTTCAGAAACGAGAATACAAAATTGAATATGGATACATTATTTGCATTTGGAAGGTATTTATAATCAATTAGGAAACTTAGCAGGTATACAAATATACGTTAAAAGATGTTCCACTTGTATTGGAGAACTAAGGCAATGTTTTAAAGGTAAAATACGACATTTTTGGTTTTGTATATCAATGGCTTGAAGAGGGTCTAAAAATCATACCGATGATTGCTACTTTTGTGCATGAAATGCAAAAGGTTTCTATAAAAAACAAACAGAAGATGTTTTGTCTTAACATCCCATCTGCCAGATTCTCTGACCCTCATGGATCTAGTATAGTGGTTCCGTTCCCTCCAGATATATTGAAAATTACCACTTCATACAAAATTGAGACTCACAAAAGAATGAAGGAGAATGTTTCAAATACCCTTAATGAAAGGCTCCCCGCTTTATCCGAAGCAAAGTTGAAGGAAAGGGTATTTGTAGAACCTGACGTCAGAAAACTGATGAAGAATGAAAATTTTGAACCCAAAATGGCAACAAACGAGAGAAAAGGAAGAAACTTTTGAAACTAGCAGCAATTAGCTTTCTTAGAAACCAAAGAAACTCAAACTGATATCTATCGTAAAAAATGTTTGCAAGTTTCAAGATATTAGGGTGTAATATCAGCTTAAAAGCTCATTTTCTCCATTAGCACATGGACTTTTTCCTGGAAATTTATATGCAGTCAGTGAGGAGCAAGGTGAAAACTTTCACCAAGACAAAGAAAATAGAAAGATAAAATCGATATAGGTGGAATATCAACACGAGAGCCCGCTGTTGCTGGCCGTTAAAAAGAGGCAATCCTTGGCAAGTTCAACATAAGAAAAGCACAAAAAGAATTATTGAGGAAAAAAAGGGAACGATACTGCAAAGATTTGTAACTTTTTATAAACTCCTTGATCATTCAATTCATAACAGAGATTGGATATAAATGTAAAATATGTATATTTATGATGTAATAAAAAAATGTCAAAATATTTTGAATTCAGTCATTACCCGCAAAATATGAAATCGTTTGTGAATAAACCTTACTTGATTTTAAAAAAAAATCATTTTTGAAATCATCACTAAAAATATTATAAAAATCAGTTATCAAAACTAAAACAATTTTCAAAAGGTATTTTTTGAAAGCCTGTGTTATTAAAGGAAATTTTAATACAATTTGGTTTTCTATCAAAAATAGAGAAAAAAAACTGTGAAGGAAAATTATAGCTGGCAAATTTCTCAAACTCCACAGAGAAGCACAGTTAGTCTAAGATTGGCTGCGGAGTTTCTACGAAGAAACCGAAAGTGAGGAAAATCCATCATGAACATCAACATCAACAACTAATACTGACTGCTCTCATGAAGACATTCATGCATTCCCTTATTGTGAAGACACTAATTTATATTTATATTATTCATTGATATTATTTTCATTTATTTACTTGTATACAGAGTTTAAGGCTCTCGCTTAACAAGTATATGTATAGCAAGTTGCAAAAATGTTTGGTGTTGGCCATGACGAAATCAACATTAAAATTAGAAAATCTGAAGTCCATCTCACCCAAACAGGCCGAAATGTTTAAAGCAAGAGAGTTCACCGTATTTACACTATCCCGAAGATTCAATGAATATCACAAGTGTAGATAATCTCGGAACGTCAGTCCACCGTTTTCGCTCCGGCGGCTACTTGTTGGTAGAACATATGGTGGAAGAGGAGACACGTAGAAAACTGCCAAAATTTATTTATGTTTGCTTTTCGAAGAGGGCATCCGTCCATCAGTTCACGATTCGCCGGATTTCGGTGAAAAGAAAAGGCAGGAGGAAGAAGTTTTATCTTTCCCAGCGATGATTTTCTTTTATTGCCATCACAGAAAAATAATGTCAGCCATACAGGAAAAGATAAACAAAGATTTTTCATTTTATCTCTGTTCTACTGCGTTTCTTTTTTTCTACGAAGAAACCGAAAGTGAGGCATGAAAATATGCCAAAGGAACCAAGAGGTGGGGCTGAAAAGTTTTCCTCTCTCTCACTTTTACAAGGGAAGATCTTTTCCAATAAAATTTGAAAAGTTTTTTTAAATGAAACCGGAATTCTTTCCTAGCTTTCATACCTAGAATAAGAAAAATTTCCCACATTCCATTCCATCCTTATCTAGCCTTCAGGCTTCGAATATATTGTTTTCAATTGTTTGAAATAGTTGAAAAAATGAACTATCATAAAATTGATAGATGGAGTAATTTGGAATCAAAATTAATGAGATATTATATATAATTTTAGAAAGAGAACACTCCTTTATAAGAATTATGGTAGAGTGTTTCTTGAATGATATTAAAAAGATATATCAGTAGTCACTTTTAATCAACAGGCAATTTTTTATTCTTTTTTTCAGAATTGTGATGCATACCTCAAATTTGTAATAATGAATAAGCGAGATACATAGGGCAGTTTATATAAAAATTCCAATCGAATACCATTAAAATTTAGAAAGTATTGGCATTGCAGCGGCATTGACATAAACTGATATTTTTTAAATTTGAATCTTCGAATAGTAATCGTTGAACTGCAATTTAAATTTTGCATTTTATTCATAAGTATGTATAGTATACAGCCTTTATAAAATTCAATAAAATTCATCGAAGATTCAAGTTTAAAAAACATGAATTTGTGCAAGAACCCTTAGAATTTAGCCTCTCTTAAAGACTCACTGAAATTCACCTTGCTGCAATGCCGATATCTTCTTTAATCTTAACTGTATTTAACTTGAATTTTTATATAATTTGCCCAGATATCTGTATGACTTTGAAGTTATGAAAGAAAAATTACACTAAGTCTTGCACATGCGCAGTAAAAAATTATTTTCTATAAATACTCATATTTCCTCTAATATTCAATATATTAATTTCAAATTTTACAAAAATGCTTCGCTAACATATTGTCATGTATTCTGTACGTTTCGCCTAATTTGGTTGAGAACTCTGTACGTTATAAGCAAAACACCAGCGGAAAAAATATTCGATTTTAAAAAAAAAAACCTTTATATCTTCTCGGATATGCGTGGTAGTTTTGCCAAAGTTTATGTAAGTATTGTGCACAGGAAACAAAGCCATTGATGAAAGTTGCAAATCGCTATCAGCTTTCTGTGGAACGGGGTGAGTCCAAATTATCTTCTTCTTCATCACTTTCTGGCCGTTCCCCTCGTGGTCAAATCTACACTGTAAAATGTGAGTTCCGAATGATTGCACTTTCTACGTCTTGATGAGTCAATGCCACGTCGAGTTGCTGCATTTCCCATGCAATATTAGGCTGTATCACATGACTTTTGGTACTTCAGTGTATATTTTAACTCACTTTTCACACGTATCTGCCTATTGGAATTATGTTTCAAATAATAGAAATTTATATTCTACAATTCAAGGAAGAGGTTCAATCCTTTCACCGGCACATTCGATGTATATATCTTCCTGTAACATTGGTGAATGGAAAAATAAGATATTAAAATATTTGAATTTGTTAAATAGTAAAGGTTACGGCACTATATGAAAGATTATGAAAAGACTGGGTACAGATATGGTACAATTATATTACACTTATGTAATTACCCACCTTTTCTTTACTATCTCGAAGACATAGCCAATAGTGGTAAGCATTCCTGAAAAACAAGTACATGGCGATGTTGCACTAATATAAAAAAGGACAAGAGATCTGAATTCCTGACTAATTTGTTTTTATTTACAAATTTTAAATCGATTAAGTTGCCAACTTTAACAGAAAGTTTTATATAGATTATATTTGACAATACGATATATCACAATAACACAAAAAGTGATTTTGCCGGTGCACATAGCATGGCAGAGATCTAAAATTACACAAATATATATATATATTTGTGTAATATATATAATAATATAATAATATAATTAAATTATAATACAATATATATATAATTTAACATATTTCTGCAAACTTTTAGAATTACACAGAAGCGCTATTAATATTCAAAACATACTTTCGTCAAAATATCACTCTATACATTAGAGTTTTAAAAAAAGGAAACATATTACAATGCATTAATGCATTACATATTTTAAAAAAATGAATCGTATGAGATCTCATGATATATATTATCGTTAAGATAAGAGAGCTAGTTTTTTTAATCATATCACGAAGCTGAAGAATAATCTTGAAGATAGTTTAGACCAAAATTTGATGATAGTCTAAGTTCATTTTAAAATAGATTTTGTCATCAACTAAAAAAATTCTTTCGACCATCGTTTTCCTCATTTGTTTGCTCATAGTCATAATGCAGTTTCGTACTTTTGAGATTAATTAAGCGTCCTTAATGATATATTCGAAATAACTTTAGGCCTACACTTCATTCAGATGAGCCGCAGTTGTTCTGATGTCATCTTACAATAAACTGCAGATTGCAGGATTAATCGACGCTCATATTCTCATCTTTAGGTATATCTGAAGGCTAAGTAGTGTCATATCAAAGTCGTTGCTTTTACTTCATCAAAATGGTCAACTTCTCTCCCATGCGTCTGTAGGTCTGCGAGGGCGAGAACCGAATGTAAAATTCACCTGAACCCAGTCCTTATAGACGCGCGTTAAAATGGCGAGCACATAGTTCAGTGTAAGAGAAATGATTAAGAACTTAATAAACATTGAAACATTAAAAATTGCAAAAAAGTTAAAGCGTTTAATAATTCAGTTAATCAGTGCAAAAAGGAAAATTATTTATTGAGAAATTTCATAAAACTTTTAAAATATCTGTTAAGAAGTTAAAGGTCGCCACAAGACAAGCAAGAAACTTTGGTGGTGAAAAATATCAATTATCTAAAAAGTACTGGAAAGCCGATAAGGATGTTGTTGCATAATTGAAATCTAACACTTCCTGAAAAGGAAAATTCGTTCATAAATTCATAAGAAAGAAGATTAGAACAACCATCTAGACTAGACGATGAGAAGTCTAGACATGCTGCCATCGATTGTCTTTATCAGATGTTAAAAAATGTATATTTATTAAAAGAACGCTATATGACCACCGCCCGCCTAAAAATATCCTGAAAGAGCTGGTTTAGAATGTAACTGTAACGTCCAACTCTGATCGGATTAAAAAAATTCTGATACAATTTTTTTAAAAATTTATATTTAATATTTGATGTGAGAGCAAGATGTAAGTCCTATCAGAATTTTCTTGTTTCTTTTCTCGTCATAATACGTAGCGAAATTTGGCTTAGAGTTTAAGCAGAAGAAAAAGTGCATGATGACAGATTATGTCCCTCTTGAATCTTCAATTCTCTAAGTTCTTATATATGAAGCTGTTGAGCCTGATGTATAAACCTATGCCAGCTCGAAATAGCTTAATTTGAATTCTTTAACCTAAATTTGGCCATTTCTACTAAAACACAAACATTCTAAAATCCCAAAAAGTTCGAAATTGGAAAATAATAATTTGAGAAAATATGAAGTTTTCGAATTACATTATAAAACTAGAGAGGTTTATTCTTCTGCTGACTCTGCTATGAAAGAATACAGCACTCTGAAACTGACCATATGATTTGGAGTAATTTTTGTGTTATTTAACGTAAAGAAAGTTTTACCTTAAATGAAACCATTCTTATTTTAAATATAAGTTACTTGGAGGAGAAACAATAAGCTAGCACTATACCAATTATTTAGCATACCTATTTCTGCTCTTCTTAGATAAGGATTTCTCGGATCGAAGCACACTATAGAAACACCCCTCAAAATCCCACTCATAGTTTTCCCATTGTGTCAGGTATAAAGAATTGTTTCTAATCTACTGAAAGTTTTACGTAAATGCTAGTTGAGTAGAAATTCGATTAGCGAGGAATTAGAAGCAAGATTAAAAAAGTCACTTTATGAATTCGATAGTACCTCAAAGACAAATTATTCAAGTGATATTAAAATTGAATACGCATTGCATTAGTATCCGAACACGTTCGGAGCATTTTTTTTAAAATTGTTATGTAGAAACACCATAATATGTTTTTTAGATTTGGACGTTATAAAGATTAATAACAGAGTATTATTTTTGAGAATAAATTATTATGAATTTTCAAAAAACCAAAATTTGTGCTGTTTTCAGGGAAAATTTTCAAAAACTTCAAACATGCTACAGGTCAAACTTTTGTAATAATTCAAATAAAACTAATACTAAAATGAACTACATACTATGGGCTAGTGATTGTACTAGAATCTTAACATTCTTTAGATAAATAAAAATTTTAGAGCTAATGGAACAATCATTATAAGATTTTCAGAAAAAAATTTTTATGTCATTTTTCAAATAAAGGACTATAATTAAAAAATATTATTATAATATACATTATTCTAGTACATTCACTAGAGAAACATTTGAAGAAAGTGTTCACAAAATTTCAGAACAATCGAATGATAATGTCTTGAGTTATCATGTTTGAAGTGTGAAACTTATGCATAAAATCTAGTTTTGAGAAAAATCAAATTTTAGTTTTGCCACGCGCTTAAATTAAGTATCTAAACTTTAAAAAAATTCCTAAAAATATACTAATATCATATTAACTTGAAAAAATGCAGTTTAAAAGAATTTTTGACAGGTTTCTGTCCCTTTAAATGACAACTTCTGGTTAATTAAACACCCACTTCCGGTTTTCGGTTTGTTATAAAACAATTAATATCTCATCTTCTGATTAACGTACCGACAAAAGTAAATATGTTTTTGAAAGGTAAATCAATGATCTATCCAAAACATCAAAAATAAATAAATGGGAATTTTGGCCGAAAATCGACTTTTCAACGTGTTCGGAGACCTTAAGCATAGTCATTTAAATTAAATGTACAATATTATACAGTTTACTGTAAATTACTACAAAATAAACTCATTCAAGCAATTGTACGAACTCTTATCAACTTTAAATCATTCCTGCGAAAAACATTTATTACCAAACTCGGATTCAAATCAATCTTATAGTGTTTTTAAATATTTATTTGTAGCATTATTGTAGTGCATCTTGGGTTTCTATTTAATTCTTATGATTTTTCTGTTTGTTCTTTCTCTAATTTATAATTTTATTACATTTTTATTTTAAATCGTTGAGTTGTAAAATTTACTACTTATCAACGAAAGCAAAATTTGATTTTGACATATGAATGTGAAATGAATTAGTTATGTAAATAAACCCTGAAAAATGTTTACTATCTATATAGCGAGATATTCCATATACAATGTATTAATTTAACCTAAAATTTAATTTCTAAAATTTACGTAAATATGTAATCTTTGTTTTGAAGGCCAAAATACACTCATTTTATGAAATAAAATATGGCGCCTAAAAGGTTTGATTTATACGGTCAGAAATTTTATCAATTTAAATATTTAGAAAGAGTCTGTTACTTTACATCTTTATATCATTAGAAATGTAAAATTGTGTGTGTTTATTTTGCACTGTTCTAGATACACACGTATAATATTTGACTATATTTTCAGTGTTAAAAACTGCTATAACTCTATTCACTATAGAACACTGAAAGCGTCTCAACTTGAGTAGGCGATGCTTATCTATTTTAGCTATCTTCTCACGAGCTTCGGGATCTATAAAGAAACAAAGTTTCAAGATTTATATAAAAATTCGGACTTGCGCCTCTTTTTGTTTTCTCTGAGGAAAACCGGAAATTCCATTGCTCCCCAGTCGCCGATGCTTCTTGAATACAAATTAGTTATTGCAGTGGATTTCGTCGAATCAAATGTAGGGCTTCAGCTCACTGCCCTTACGAAATGAAGGTATCAAACATAAAGTAGAAAATTAAATTCGAAAAATCACTCAATTCCGTTTTTGATTATAATATATATGTTTCTTTTAGATGCATTAAAACTTTTAATAGAATTTCGAAGCAATATTTCTGGGTCTTGAAAAAATTTTAATAGTAAAATAAATTAAACTTTCTGTTCCAAAAAGTTTTCAGAGCAAGATGTCAATAATTCGTATCAAAGATTTTTCGGAGAAGTTTAATCAGAGGAACTTTACTTCATTAATTTGAATATTTAAAAGAAACCAACACCCATTTAAAATGACTCAAAATAGTTTTTACCTCAAATTTTACGCATTCTTTTGTAGTTTTTATGAAATATTTACTTATTTTGAAATTTTATGTCCGAAATTAATAATGAATTTGTACAAATATCTAAAGCTTATTTCAAAGAATATACCATTATATTTGCATTATTACTGACAATAATTGTAATATTTTACTAATATTAAGAAAACATTTCAAAATTTCAATACAGTTAGAACTGTTTTTATGTATCTAGACGCACGGACATTTCCCATATAAAATACTTCGAACTCGCTTATTCTTTTAGTTTCATAGACTTACATAAAAAATTTGAATAAACGAATTATTAATACTTCCTAAATATTTACTATTTCTAATTATAATTTGCTTTTACACAAATATGGGTTTATAAATATTAGTTCAATATAAAAATTTATTCTTTGATTAATGCAGCATATGTAAGACATTTTTTTTAAATAAAATCTTCTGGAATAATATTTTTCATAAAACCTTAGAAACCGATTGCTTCACAGTATTTGAGCTGAAGATAATCTGTTAGGAGTCTAAAAACGCGAAGACAAAAATTTATTCCTAAAAACTGTAGTAGGAATCAGTCAGGAGTAAAGACTTATTTATTTATAAGATAATTATAAGATATGTTATCAAGGATCGCCTGCCCCCCTTTTCGAACGAAATAGAAAAATAATGCATGTAGACAAGCATAATCTCAGCAGAGAATTTTTCCAGGATTGTAATAGAAGCTATGAGATTTACACAGTGTTCAGAAAGAATCTATATATTTAAAATAATTTGGTAAAACCTTCAGACAGTTCGCCAGTCACAACCACCCAACGGATTTCGACAATTTTTATTTCATATGAAAGCTTATGACGTTCAGATTTTCGAACGAAATGGGAAAAAAAATTCTCCACAATACATTCTCTATGCAGAAAACCATTTAAGCAGTTCGCCAGCCTCAACCACATGTCGCATTTCGACAATTTTTATTTCATATGAAAGCTTATGACGTCTATATATGCCATCAAGGTTCGCTTGCCCCCCCTCCCACCACCAATAATTTTTAAGAGATATTGCAAAATAAACGGAATATATAAACGTAAATAACGGAGATTTATTTGCAAAATAGTACCATGTTCCTGAGCTTCAAAAACTGGACTGATTTCGCCAATTTATTACGTAATCTCTTTCAAATAACTGACGAATGAGAATGTTCCGCTTTATTTTCGTAAGTTAAAAATAGTATTTTTCATTAGCATGCAGTTCTGTTGCATATAATTCCAATTTAATTTAACTTTAATAGCAAGCGATTTTGTTAAGACATCTCTATAATTTGGTTTTAACAGCAGACGATTTTGTTAAGACATATCTAGAATTATTATTATTTTTGTTTAGTTAATATTTAATTTAAAATCAGATCAAACGATTTTGTGTGTTTCCTTTCTAAATTTATTTTTATTAAATTGGCAACAAGAAAATTAGTTGTTAAAAACTTTTACGGAATTCAGCCTTGTTAAATAAAAGAATGAAGTTGTTTCTGGAATAAACATTTTAATTTTACAATGACTTTTTGTTTTCATCAATAATCCCAACAGTTCCATCAAAATGGCGTGCCAAAAATATTGTAAAATACCTAACCTGTTTATTTAGGGCGATATCAGTCGTAATTTATGGATCTGAAAATTTTCATGCCAAAATTCGTGAGAAAGTTATACAAAACATTACAACTAGATGAGGTTTATTGAAAGATTTTACAAATTTAAAGAAATCTGTTGTCTACAAAGAATATAAAATCTACTAATGTTTTATGGTCTGTTCCACTGATCTTCATGCAGTATTGAAAACTGAAAAAAGTAGTGGCTGAAAGCCTCGAAGCAGCAAGGTGGCAGGGACAGTGCTGAGCAAAGTGGGTGCTGGCCGCGAACCCTCCCGGAGGGCTGCGAGAGCGACTAGTTCTTTTAGTAAATCTCTACACTAATGATTAACGAGATGCATTTGAAAGTCTCTTGACCTTGATTTTTCTACCCAAATTTGTTGAAATGTTTATAAATGACATACAACTATGTCAGTTCTTCACGAAATGATCATTGAGGAATGAGCTTCGTTAATGTTGCATTCAGATTCGTAATTAAATCTATATATCTAATTGAACGACAATATTATGGTGCAGCAAAAAATATTCTGCTATTAAATACAATAATATAATTTAAAACGTAAGTATCATTTAAGCGTAAATCAGAGCATTATTTGTCAAAATTTTCAACTGTCTACACAATATGATGAAATTTAAAAAAAAAAAAACCTGAACTGGCGTTTCAATATACATTTTTTTTAAAGTCTTGGAAAAAAGCCGGGAACTTTTAGAAAGAAAATACCAAATCTAATCTAATAATTCCATCTTAATTCTAAAACAAGCAAAAATATCAATTAATTGTAGATTATATTAACATTAAAACAGACTTAATCGTTCATCTAAATTATATATACGCACGTAAATTTTAATTAAACTTTAAGTAATCATTTTCCAATTTTACAGTTTTAAAAATATAATACAATAAAAAATATATAACGCTGTATATAAACGCATTCAGCGTGTATATTACCGTGTCAACAAGCATCTTAATTCAGATGCTTCGGCAGTATTCAATAATCGGAGATGCAAACAATAGTAGTATTTCCTTCAGATTACATTGTCTAATCACGATCTACGACTCTTTAATGGTCTACTCAATTTTCTCTTTTCTCATTAAAAGTATTCTCATGTAAATATGTAGTTTTGTTCAAAATTTAAGGCATGAATCTGAAATAAATTAAATTGTGTCTTGAATAACTTGTGTATTTAAATACATAGTTTATTTAATTTTGTTTAAAGCTTCTGGATGCATAATGTACATTCTGTTTGAGTCATCATAAAGTGATATAAAAATACTACAAAAATGCTGAATATTTTTAAAATTATATATGAAATGAACCACATAACTTGAGAATAAATTGAAAGATATTTTAATAACTAATTTAATAACGTATAAATATAATATTAGAAAATTAAATGCTTCATATGAAATGAATGATTACAAAACTCAATAAAGCAACACAAAATATATTGCTCACTTTCAATCCATTTAAACAAATTTCTTGAATAGTTTAGGGGAATTTACAAAAGCCCTAATATTTTACATAACGGATTTCTTTCGATGATAAAGACATTCACATAGCTACACCATATTTTCTGCATGATATCATCTCTCTAAATCCTTAAAAAATGCAAAGCAAAATTAGGAAATGAACTCTTTTTTATCAGATTTTGTCTATTGCTCTTGTTTCACATTCATATTTCTCGGTTTACGGCCTTTCAAACGCCGCACAGTGGGATATTTGACGAATCTGGGCGGCCAAAAGTCGATTTTATAAACTACAGCGCAGGATAGAATGGATGTATACCTTATAAAGCTGAATAACTGGGGAATCACGTAATACCATTTTTAACTCTCTTAACTGATCTTGACTTCTGTATTATTAGCTCAAACTGGAGTGTTGTGTGAAGTGTATCCTGCGTCAAATAGTTGTTGCTTCAAACGTTCCATTTTCGAATGTGAATACCTTCATTTCTAGAACTAATTAAAATCTAACAGTTATGGATAATGATGAGGCAGGTATGTGTTGATATTTTTTTATGGATTTGAATTGTTACAAAATTAGTTTTAATAATTGCAAAAGTAATTGAAAATAACGCATTTTTTTTTCAAAACATTTTTGGTATGTTGCGAAATCTCGAAGGTTTTTGTTATATTTCCAAACATTTCCACGCTAAAGTTTTTTTTGTATCAATAAATTTAGACCTTTATGTTTATGTTTCTGTTTAAATTAGCCCCTGATTTGCCCAAGTTTTGAAATGAAGGGATTTCAAACATTGCTATTCCAAATTTTCCAGTAGGCATTCTAATTACTTTGCATTTAATCTCTTATGATATGAATTGCAATTTAAAGAAAATTGTTATGAATATTTTCAAAACGATCATATGTGTGTAATTTTCAGACATTTTGATTGGAATAAAGTTATATCAATTATAAATATTACTTAAAACATTGCGTTCCTTCCATTTTATCTCTTTTTAGGATTTTGAAAAAAATACTGAAATTGTTCTTTGTCAACATTTAGTTATGTAAAAAGAAGTCGAGTCAAAGTTGCTTATGTTTTTGTAAAAAGTTACCACACACTCGTGCGATTTTTTTTTTAAAAGGTTCAAAATTTAGATATCTAGATTGCATATATTTACTATGCACTTTTTTGTTTCTATTTTACTCTAGGGTCATCAGGTGTCAAAGTAATGATTCGAAGAGAGTTATTTAACATTATGCAACAAAAAAATTGACCAAACATACATGATAAATTAAACTCGAAAATTATCTTGTTCAAAGTGATACTTTTGATGATGAAATTTAAAAAATAAAGCACAATTTCTCCCATTTTAAATCTCAGTTAAAGATCATATGGATTGCTTTAATATATTGTTTTAAAGTAATTCTAGAAACCATATACAGTGGTCACAAGATCAATTTGCAAAAGTTCAAAGAATATACAGAAGAAACATCTGAGCTCTACGTGCAATTATATCCATGGTACCCAATATCGCCTACTATGCACAAGATCTTAATTCATGGTCCGATTGCAATAGAAAATGCTATACTACCAATAGGTCAATTGTCAGAAGAAGCGGCCGAAGCACGCAGCAAACATTTCCGATCATTCCGTCAAAATTGAGCCCGAAAATTTTCCAGACTTTCTTGTTATGAGGATGTTCTCAACAGATTGCTTTTGAGTTTGGACCCAGTGTTGACGGGTATGAGACCCAAGATGAGAAAAATGTCAAAATCATTCTTAAAAGAGACTTTAGAGATGCTACTGCCAATGGAATTTTCTGAAGTTCTTGATGAAGAGTACTCCGATCATGAAGAAACAGATAATGGCATCAATAATTTATCATCAGACGAATAAATCGCACCTTCCTCATGAATTATTAACTAATTTTTTACCAAATTATTAAATTATGTTTATCATTTATTCAATTATGTGTTATATTTCCGATTTCTTTTCTGTAAATAAAATTAATGTAATATTATTAATTTTGTTCAATGTACAAAGTATGATCATAAAATAATTATTATTAATTATTAATGATCGGGTCTATTTAGAGGCCTCTGGTGAGCACTGCATTCAGAATATTAAGATGATATATTCATTAATAATAAAAAAATTAAGGTGTTGGTTGCCATTGAAAAAAATTATAATATTTTTAACTGTAACCGAAACCATAAGAGGTGGTACATTCTATACCTATAAAATCGCAAGCGGATATCCCATAATACTTATATCCAAAATCTCGTTTTGATACTCTAAATGCAGTGCGCCCCAGAAGCCTCTAAATAGAGTAAGTTACTTTATGACCACCCTGTATATAACTATGAAGTTATAAAATATCAATTATTTTTAAGTTATAAAGCAATATTTTCTACAAAAAATTCATTAATTTACTAACTAATACGTTTAAATTAGTTTAAAACCGAAAAATAATTTTGGCCGCCCAGATTCGTCAAATATCCCACTGTGCGCCGTTCAAAGTCAGTCTGTCTCGAAAAGAGGAACAGATATATTGTCTACACAGTGACCATCACTAAAGCAACAATTCAATATATTTCAGGTCTCATATGACAAAACATATAGGTTTCATATGACAAAACTGATTTATCTAATTTGTCATTTAGTAAACAAATAACGAAAGAACTTTTCCCGAGACGAGTAAAGTAGACTAGAGACTTTCTGTGGTTAAGATAATAGAACTTTTTATTCTTGTGATCTCTTATATTAACATCCAACACGTGGCTAACAGAAAAATATTTTGGTTTCTGAGAAGATGGTGGATGTAAAAAATTTGCGAGTTAAAGTTTTTGACTCGAATAAACTAATAAATTTCGTTCATATTAACGAATGTTTATCTGCTTTCCAGTAGTACAAGTTTTTCATTTTATTTTACTTCATAAACTTTTATCTCGTGTAAATGTAATTAATTAAATTAATTGATGAAGAATTTCCACATAGATTGCCTCTCAAAATGCATGCAACAATATTACTTCTAACCATTCAAGTAAACATTAAGAATTAGCGATATTATTGCTTTGCTACATCTTTAGAAAATTATCTGGAATATGAGTTAAAATTTACATTTAGACAGAACCAACGTTATTTTCATAGAGTCATATGCCGTCTTCCCTCGAATAATAAAATTTTTAAGTCCAAACAATACTTAAATTATTTTTTTATAAATCCTCTCTTTTTATATTCAAACCGAAACAAAACAAAAGTTTCATATACATAAGTAACCTAAGTCTTGTAGAAATTCCAATAATTTAATTTATCCGGGGAACTGATTTATTATTTTCTTCTCTCTTTTTAAATTTAACAAGAAAATATATTTTTCACAAGCATCATATTTAGTTAAAGCCTGAAACTGATTCAAATTAAATAGAAAATACCGGCAATTTTATTATCTTTACCATCATTTTCGGCAAAATCTTAGACAATTCGTCGGAATAAATATCTGGTTAAACATCAGATATTCATTAGATTTTTTGTTACAAATGGAAGTCAGAAACAAAATCTACGTTCTGTGTTGACATCCTATTCCCCAAAGAGGCTTTCTGTATTTGTATTAACACAGCAAGCACGCGACCCCACGTGACTTGAATCCTACATCCGTAAAGATAGTATCAGCAAAGCCATTTCGTTCTAGAAGGATAAATAATCCGGTAGTTGCAGTTAAATATGCGATTGGAAACGAAACTGTTGTTTAAGTGCAAGAATAGACCAACATTTCTACAAATATTGTTAATTATAAATGAATGCAGTTATGGAATCAGGGACCACGTACTATTTTGGGAATTTCTGGTTTGAAAATTTGAACAGCACTTTAGAGTGAGTAGTTGGTTATGCAAAACTGAACTTCCACAATTTGTTCAACAGACTGCTTACAAT
The DNA here is from genome assembly GCA_013235015.1 of Araneus ventricosus. Classification (NCBI taxonomy): domain Eukaryota; kingdom Metazoa; phylum Arthropoda; class Arachnida; order Araneae; family Araneidae; genus Araneus; species Araneus ventricosus. The sequence continues at coordinate 66,941 of BGPR01003999.1, forward strand.
GGAATATTTAAATTTCTAACAATAAGGCGATTTACATGTTTTACAAAAATGGTTGTAGTTCGAAATGGATGAACTGTTAATATAAGGCATAATTGCATTCAAATGTGCCTTTATGTAATTTCAGATATGGAACATGGAATGCCAACGAAGAAATGTGAAAAGAAACGATACAGGATAACAATGGCTATTTTCTACTTTAAACCATCATCCTCACGTAAAATTTAGCTAGCTAAGAATTGAATTAAAACTGAGTAGATATTTCAAAATAAGCACGTTTAATCCTCCGTTAGTAGTAATATCTAATAGGTACGCACAGAGTTTGCATCTATTAGCAATTTTCGTATTACAATTTGTATTTTTCTTATAGAATACTCATTTACATTCTCATTAGTAGTAGTTATTATAGTTGTAAGGGAAAAATTATCAAAACCGGATGAACATTTTACAGAATAGATTTAAATATTCCAGATGCATTGCGCCCATTTTAGGATTGAAATTATTGCTACTAATGGAGAGTTAATTAATTTATTCTTACATAAAGTATCTTATCAGGTTTTGTGTCTCCAAAATTGTAGCATAAAGAATTGATCTTCACTGAAATTTCATGAGACGAGATTACATGGAACACATTACCAACAATGTTACTTTTGGAACGAGTGCTTTAATTAACTAACTAACAAAAAATTAAATAACTAACAAAATATAAATTGAAATGAAATTATGAAGAATTACTTTTTGAAAGATTTGGTAAAAAAAAGATATTTTTATCATTTTTCATATGAACTTAGTTTGAAGAAGCGTTTTATGTATGAAATCAAATTATGCGTGATATTCATATAAGCAAACACCATTATTCCATATAATTTAAGTTACCAGGTGCAAGAATAACGGATTCACAATCATTCCAATTTACCACGATGCGCGAAGACGTCCGATGGGAGTTATATGCACTCTAATGGATATTTCTGTGAGCATCCTCAGTTCATCGTAGTTATGCACGATAATCAACCACTGGGTTTTAATTATATTAACGTCCCGTTTTGAAGCAACACGAGGGCCATTTTGGAACGGCCCTCGTAATTTCGAACCTCGGTCAGATGACGAGGACGACACCTGAGCTAGCACCCCCTCTCCAAACTTCCGCACCACAGTAATGGTATTCCGGCGCGACGTTGTGGTTACCGTTCCTGTCTGACAACTATAGGAACGCGGGTTCGAATCGCGGATAGGATGAGTTTGAAGTTTTATGCCTTAAACCCAGTGGAGTGGGCTGGGGCGGGGTGGGTTGTGTTGTCTCACACCAACGGGAGGGCGTTTGGCCACTATGTATGATTTAGTGTGCAGCAGGCCCAATACACCGCGGATCTTCAGAGGAATACGGTTTCGAACATGGAACCCTGCGGCCCCACAGCCGAGACCTTACCACTAGGCCACCGCGGCCCTCATCAACCACTGGGATGGGGATTTTAAGTTTGTTGTCCTTTATATTATTTCTGTTATAATCATCCTTTTTCTCAACTAATATAACATCGACATCGATTAATAAGGAATTAGTGGAAAGAGTTTTTTACTGACTTCTATAATAGCATAATCAATTTAAGACAAAACACATTATTTATTTAAATTTTAAGTCAAAATAAAAAATTAAAACAGTGCCAAGCAATGCCAATTAAATTATGCCAACAATGACAATGACTTTATCAACACAGCCATATTATATTATTATTCCTGTTTTCAACATCCCACTTTCTCAACTATTACAAAGCCTTCAATATACAAACCTATCAAAGCCTACGTTCAAATGCCTATATCAGAGAGGATATGATTGCATGTTTGATGCTGGTTCATTGTACAGAAAGTTATTTTTGTTTTGAGTTTCCATTTAATTTTTGGACGTAGGCTTTTAACAGCAACGACGTTTTCCGAATATCAATTCTGAAATCTAAAAAAATGTGAATTCTCACATTCACATGGCTTGGTGATACAAGAATTCTCTTAGCATGTGAAGCGCTGCCATTGCAGACCTGCATGCTCTTATGAGGTATAGGGCAGAGAAAACCTAACTAATGTGCCTGTACTACATATTTTGTGTTGCCTTAAAATACAAATATAGCATTTTCATAACAAACTTTAGTCGATGTAAAAGTAATACGCTGCGTGTGTGTGAGATGGAGCTGTATGTGATGAGTTAGCTACATCTGTATAGATGAAAGCACATTTTGTATGATACGCGAGTTAACTAAATTTTCTGTTAACGAGAAATACTATACGATAATGTTAATCATCAAAGAAATACGTTAATTATTGTACAATAATTATCTTTGGACTTTTCTGTACAAAACTGTTACTCAAATCATATTCCTGTTAACATTGTAGATTTTTTAAACTCCATTAACTATTCCAAGTCTACTCTAATTGCAAGAAGAGTTTCTGGTTCTAATTAATGAAACCTAACTCGACAAAGGCAAGTTATTTAACGTAATTCCATTTCAGTGGCAAGCTTTGTCTTCCATCGCACATTAAACGAGCAGAAGGCAGACATAAACACAATTACACTTTTCAAATAGATGATTCTTGCAATATTGGAAGATACACTGATTTTGAAATGTGAGAAACGTGTTGCGGAATGAATGAAAAGTACATACAAAGTGCTTTGTAAGTATCTCAAGTTTGCGAACTTTAAATTGCATTAGGTTTGCCGTCCCATCTGTCGTTCTGCATGAAAGATTTTGCATCCGAAAATTAAAAGGCCTTGGAGAATAGAAACATGAGAATGCATATAAAATGGAGTTGATTTCTAAACAATTCTCTTCGTCTGCTTTCCTAACTTTAAGAATATTTCAACGCATTAGAATTAATATGATGTAAAATTTGCACAGAATTGATTCGAATGAATTAATAATTCTAATAAGTATCTAACAATTATAATGCAGATAAATCGAAATGTGTATAAAAATTATATCTATATAATCAGTAAGCTTTTCGATATAAAGAATTATAGATTTATCTTTGAAATGTTTGCTTGAATTTCTCTGTTATATTATCGTAGCTGATCACATTGCAAATTATATGATGCTGGACAACAGTGACACCTATGCTATTAACCTAATCTGATTACGGAATTTTGCAGAGATTATTGCTCAATAGCAATCAGTAAAATGCTTTCCTATTAAAAGACTCACTGAAACCTCTAAATTTGCCGTTTCCTACTTTATGAACAAATATATGTTTATTTTCTTTTGCAGATATGTACAGTAAATACAAAATTCTAATATCTTGAAATATCAAAACTGTAAAAACCAAATGAATTATTTTTGGAAAAAAATGTTGCTCGAATGCATATACAGTAATGATAACCACCCGGAGATTGTCCAGACACACCAGACAAAATTTGAAAGGACTGAAATAACTGTATGGCACATTAAATCTATAATCAAGAGGAACTTTTACATTATCGTACCACTGATCATATTTCTAAAGATAAGACTCTAGACAACAATGAAACCTGTGCTAATCATCACTCTGATTACGGAATTTCGAAATGAATATGGCCCAATAGTTATCAGCAAAATGCTTTACTATTGAAACACTCACTGAAATCTCTAAATCAAATTTTTTTATCAAGTGTTTTATCTATGTTTCTCAAAAAACTTTTATTTTTAACTTATCTGCTTATATGAGAAACTTAGCAATAATATGATTTATAAGAGTGTTCAAAATGTGTCCCTCAACACGTGTTGAATATTCTATTAAACTGTTTCTTCCGAAGACATAGCGCGGAATATTTTATGCCAGAACTTAAAAAATTTAGATTCAGTGATAGAAAAGTCTCTTGAAACGTCTAAAAGCGATAAAATGTTTAAGAATTTCAGGACAGTAAAAGTAAATTTTCACTTGCTTAAAATTTTATAGAATAATAAAGTCTTTAAGCGCGTTCTTAAAACACATTCTTCAAAATTCCCTGGAGAAAATTGACTCAAAATTTGAGAGCATGTTTCTTCTTTATTATCTGAAAATATGGTCAGTCAGAAAACTAGTTTCGTCCCTGAAAGAAAGTGAAATTTACGTTTAAGGTTGAAATTTCTGCCATAAAAACTAATGTTGTCCTAATTTATTTATATATTTATCAAGGCAAGTGAAATAAATGATTCATCAGTAATTTTGTGCCGAAGCAAAATCAATACTTTCATATTTCGAACGAATATTCTAAAAGAATTTTAATAAATATTTCTGGTTTTAAAATTTTTTATTTATGTATGCAGTATATAACAGTTTAAAAATATAAGGTAAATTCGAAAGTACTTCAAAATTTTTATATTTTAAAAACGAGTGTGTGTATTTTCGATCTGTAATCATTTTTATAAAGCATTCAGAAACAGGCATTTAGGATTTATTTATAAGATAATTTTTTTTCTATTCAGTTATAATTTGAAGTCAAGGTCAATTTGCCTGTTCAGATATAAATTTTCCGTTTATATCAGCATGTATTTCCAGAAATAGAAAATTATAATTTACTAAAGATAAAGGTTTAAAATAGTATAATCTTACAGTAATTATGTATAAGAAAATATAATTAAAAATAAAGTTCTGAGTAGATGGGATTGTTACATACAATGTACTTGCTGGATTTAAAAATTAAAGCAAAATTTATGAAATCCGAATTCAAATATTTCCAATGTTGATGGAAATGGTCTATCAGTGTCCAATAAAAGATCTCTTTATCGCATGAACAGTTCCGATTGTGTTTCATGATATATTTTGTTGTAACCCAGCAGGAATTGAGATGTTCATATTCATATATGCATAACAAGAGTTTTGTAATATGTTATGCATGACTCAGTGTATTCTGAAACAAGTTTCTGCGTTCAAAGTGCCAAACAAATTGATTTAATATTTGGATGCTTGCAACGTTCATTGTAAGTAAGTTAATCAGCTTAGTTGAATAAAATTTATTTCGCATTAATGGATTCAGCGGGGTTTAAATATTTCAGCCTTTCAGCACATGGCATTTAAAATGAAAGTCATCCGGAAACTCATTTGGTTCACTAAACCATATGCATGTTAGATATCTGAATAAATTATTTGGAGTTCATTCTGACATTCTTGAAATATTAACTGACTAGTTTTCGAATTCCTTAGGAAAAATCTTTGCAACAATGCTTTCCGTGTTGAAAATAGATTTATTTGCAATAAATCAGAAGTAATTGGTGACTGTTATGGATTAATACAAAGGGGCAATTTTTGGCACGTATCAGAAAAATGAAAGACTGAGATTACAATTCTTAGAATTGTGTAAAATATTTTTGATTTGCCATTATCGTATAACACTAATCATTGAGGTACGTTTTTTAATTTAATAAATTTCATAAAAAATATTTAATATCCAGTGGCATTTTCACTCTTGAAGTAGCAAATTAGTTTAAGATTTCATTTTCAGACATCTTCTATAAAATGTATGAACTGATGAATTTGAATCTCCGGCATTGATTCAGGACTAATTAATTCATATATGCTAACATTAGTAGCTAATTGAAAATTATGGTTATGAAAAAAACATTTTTTTTTAACAAAGGGTGGTTTTGAATTTTAGGGGTCATGATCGGTGAAGATATGAGGAAATTTTTCTAAGTCGTGTCATGAGAACCATTGCAATAGGTAGAGTTCCCATAAGGAATCTACCTAATTAACGCTCACTATATTAAGTTTGTGGTATAACGCTAATTAATGTGATATGGATGCTTTGTAATGCTTGTTTGTTTTTTGCTTCAACTGACTCATATCTGAAAAGTTGGATTTTACTACTTTGTTTAAAATCCCATTTACCTTTTTCTAATATTTATTCGCTTCTTGCTTGTATTTTATATACTTCGAATCAGGAAAAAAGTGACACCCAAAAGCAAATTGCAAATATTTCATAATCCTACAACTGACACCTGGATATTGTCTATGGATATCCTCAATAGATACTCCATCGTAATATTAATAATACTAATGCTTCTAAACCTTAACCGTAACTATATTTAGCAGCTCAAAAATCAATTCTTTAACACGAATTAATTAGGTTCAGAATTCGTTTCAAAACATAAGCAAACTGCCAGACTCCAAGAATTACTGACAGAAACACTCTTGAATTTAAAGGTAATATAGGTTATAAAATAAAATTTTACAGACGACACAAAAACCAAGTAATTTTTTGTACATAATTTTTTAAGTACGTCTGGATAATAACTATACGTTATAAAAGGTTAAAAACACTATTTTAAGGACTTCAGGAAGATTTGTTCTTTATATACCAATAATTTATTAATTTCTGGACAAAAGTAAGGGCTCAGTGTGAAATTCACTTTTTTTGAATGACTAGAAATGTAAGTAAGGTAAACGAGTATCAGTTTTGCTATTCCAAAATATATCTGCCTTATTTATATATCAATTTAATCATGTCTATGATTACTTCTAAATTCATAGGAAAAGTTGAGGCAGAAAATGAGCAGGAATGAGTAAATTTCACCACTCTAAGAAAAAGTGTATTTTATTTTCCTTTGGAAACTGCTTTCAAAAAATTTGTTTTTTAACACAAAATACCTTAAACACTGCAAAAACAGCTCAACGTTTTATATTAAAATCGACCGAAGATCAACTTTTACTGGGATTTTATAATATAAAATGGTTTCCAAGGCTCTTTTCTGTAGTTGGACATATGAAAAACAATATAAAAAAGGTGTTCAGATTTTACAACGTTAGTTGTTTTTAGAAAGCAAATTTCAGCGGTAATTTCATTGAAAACAATAAGATTTTTATAGAGTTTCTTGAAAGACATAAAAATTCAATGAGATTTCTTTTTAAAAAAATATGAATGCACATTAAATTTCATTTTATCAGTGTAGTAAACAGTTCCTTATAGTGTTTATTCAGTTTATGATGGTGACTTTGAAAGTTAATTTAAATTTATGAAATAAAGGTACATTAAATGAGACGATGTGAGACCAAGTAATATTGTATGATAATGCCGGAAACACATAAAAGGGAATTTACAAGTAGCATTAAATATTCATTTTTACATTATACATTCAAATTTAGCAAAATTCTTTAAATAAAATATGCGTAATATTTTCAAACATCATAAAAGTGGACATTGCTATCTTCTTTAATGATACACAATCAGTTATACATGAAATTATGTTTGATTATTAATGAAAAATTAATTACAAAGTGTTTTATGTATCTGAATTTCTTCTCAATTACTAAATAACGCTTAACTGCCTAAGCAAATAATGAGTGCACAGTCATTCATCTCGAGACTTTTATAGATGACTGATGTTTATAAATTTTGTTCTTGAAATATCACCAAATTTTTCTGTAACACCTCTTATAAATCGCACTTCTCATGTAGATGCTTGAATGCCGTTTTATTAGTTGAGTGATAGTACAGTTCCCTAAAATATATAAGATTGGAAAATGAGACTAAACTCGGCTCACATATTAATTGTGACATAAAAGAACGTGTATCTTGTTTGTTTTTGATCACATTGATGTTCAAATAACACAATTGTGAATATTTATTCGCATTTGTATTTTGCATTCGTATGGGACATTTTTGTTTAAATATTATGAGGACATTTGTACAGAATTCAGGTGGGTGTTTTTCATCGTTTTTTAATTCAATACTCTTCCAAATCAGATATAATAGAAACGAATTCAAGAGTGTTATACAGAAATAAAGCATCGGTTTCTGGTATGATAAATTATATTTATAATTGTCTTTTGATTCTGTATATGCTTAATAATTTATACTTAGATATGGCATTATTATCATTTTATTTGGGTAACTTGCTTTATAATAATGTTTTTCTGCTCTCAGTATTGCAAAATCTGTAAAAGAAGTCAAAGAAAATGGTTGGAACGTAACTTTTTCTTTATCCATGCATCATTTAAATAGTCCCAGTAAGAGCCTATAAGATAGGGATGGAAATAACCTACCGGAAAGCAAACCTGCCGGTTTTAATCGAAAACCGGTTTTTTGTTTCGGTTTACCAGTTTTTTGCTTATTTTTCTTGTCCCAGTTATAACCGGTTATTTTTTAAAAATCCAATAAACGGGTAAAAAAAGTGGATCAGAAGATAGGCTCGATTGTAGGTTCGATTAGAATAAAATTTACTGAGTTAAGAAACTTTGAATTTCATGATCTTAGGCCACTCAACGACAACCGCTTCCTGTTGTCTGTTGGTTGTCGGATTACTGAAAGAATCTTTATGAACAGATAAATATTGGGCAATGTATTGATTTCCAGTGAAAACAATATTAATAAAAAAATGCATACAAACGGCGTTTGTTTTTTTTTATCAAAAAAAAAAACGAGAACTGGTTATTTTGAATGGTTATGACCGCCAGGTTAAACCGGAGGTGGAAAAAACCTGAATAACCAAAAACCGGCTATTTTCGCAATAACCATCATCCCTACTATAAGGATCTCATTAAAAAGTGAAAAATACTCCTAAACTCAAATAATTTTTCTTTCTTTCTTTCATTTAGTTACTTTCTCAATACGTTTCAGCTTAATTAAACTATGCTGCATTTTTATAATGAAAATCCATGCTGTAGAGATATTTCAGATTATTTTCAAACAGATTCTTTCATTGCTCTCACTGATCAATCAATGAAGTTATTTACTTTAAAGTTACTTTCAGTTATCATAAAAGAATTGAAATTTATTTTTAGTATCAGTTTTGGAAACAAAATACTATTTATAGTTGTAAATGCATTTCATATAATTATATTTTAACCTCCAGTTTTTTTTCTGTTGAACCCATAGCTGAATGCCGTTTTCATTTCAATCAAATCAACATTAAGTGGCCAAAGTGGATGCGGAGAAAATATCCTCTGCATGCTGTCGACACTTTAGAATATAAAGGTCATTAACCCTTTCCGGCACAAGGCATTAAATTTTTAAAATATGATGAAAAAACATCATGAATGGGCTTAGTTTATTGTTTAGACATAGAATTTACATAAAAAACACCTCATTCTGAGGAGGGATCGTTGTCCCTCTTTGGAGACACTCCCTCATATAGGACCCCTTTGGACACAGTCGTCTTTATACGCTCAAAAATTAATGTTAAATCTTACACAAAATCATAAATTAAAACTTCAAAAATATTGGAGGAAAATTGGCGAGTAAATTTACTAAAATTGTGAAGGTCGAGAACTCAAAAAAATTCCAATCTCCGAGTTAAGAAATTTGGGCATTGTAAATCTAAAATTTTTCCAAAATGAAAGCTAAATTTCATTGGGCTGCCATCTACATTCTAAAAGGAGAACTATCAGCTGCCTTTTCCTGCAATTTTCCGGGTTTCAAATTGGAAACGAATTTTTTTAGAAAATTTTAAAGTTGGTGTCCTCTTTTGCGACCACCGTGCCGGAAACGGTTAAGCCGTTGCGTCTCAACGCCAGCGGATCCATGTTTATTATTATAAACTTCATAAGGAGAGATAAAATAGTTCTTCTAGAAAATTCCGCCATGTATTCACGTCTTGTAGTCGTACAGTTTGTCTTTAGTTGAAAATGGCGTCACTAATTTGGACATAAAAATCTTCGAAATTCATCTTAAGACATCTTCATAGCACCTAATTTGCATGTATCCGGATTCAACGTACTCGAACTCAATAAGAACGGGAACAAAACTTTGAAAAGAAAATCTTAAGCGTGTTGAGATAGGTTTGAACAAATACAGCACCAAAATAATCTTAACATATCATGTTCTGCAGTTAACTCTATTCTTGCCATACAGAAGATTGTTCGCGCCATATAGAAGACAAAATGTCGATGAACACGGAACGTCATTCCAAAGCTCCCGGTCTACTGCCTTCTTGTTGGAAGAACATATGGTGGAGGTGAAGTGAAAAGAACTGTCAAATTTATTTATTTATATCTACTATTTGGTAGACTGCGTCCGTCCATTCAAACACTATTCGCAGAATTTCTCTAAAAAGAAGGGTAGGAGGAGGGAGTTTTATCTTTCATCGCAATGATTCTATTTTATTCTCTTCAAAGAAAAGTAATGGCAGCCATTCAAGAAATGAATCCCTTCATTTTTGCTTACCTCTGTTCAGCTGTAATTCGCTTTAAAACAATATGTCAAACCGTAAGGTGAGTTTTAAAAGTTTTCTCTTTTTTTTACAGGGAACGATGGTAGAAGTGCTTGGAGATTTCTTTTCCTATAAATTTAAAGATCATTTAAAATGTAATCTGAATCGTTCCTTAGATTTATACCACTATAACGGAATACGGTTTATGCCTTTCAACATGTTCTTATCATAACTTGAAACTTCACATTTTTTTTCCGTTTCCGAAGAATATTAGCAAAAAAAAATCATTTTAAATTCACGATAGAAGAAACGTATGCACAGAAAATAGATTTTGAGATATAAATTCTAATGCATCTAAATATTTTTATGAACAGAAGATTGTTCTGTAAGACATTAGGTTAGTAGTTCTTCAAATGTTTTCTCTATTATGAAAGGATAATAGATAAGGTGCATTTCAGAAGTTTTCGCGTTGCTCTTTTTTACAGAGAACGATGGTAAAAGTTCATGGGGGATTCTTAACCTATAAGTTTACAAACCCTTTAAAATACAACCTGAATCGTTTCTTAGTTTTATATCGTGGTAATAATATGAGAAAGGTTTATACCTTTCAACACCTTCAAGATTCTTTTGCAAAGCATTATGATAGCAGTTCTTCCAATATTTTCCCAGTTTTAAAAGAAATTTAAAATCAAACCAAGATCTTCAATTTTTCTTTTTTTTTACTTTTTAACTTTTAGAAAGAAGAAACTTATGCATTGTAACTAAACTTTGAGATATAAAATCTTATGCAGATCTTTATGAATAAAAGATTCTTTTGCAAAACATTATGGTAGTAGTCCTTCAAATATTTTCCCAGCTTTAAAAGGACATTTAAAATTATACCAAAATCTTAACTGACTTGATACTAACTTAACCTTACCTGTCCTGATCAAGATAATGCTGTTTCACAAGATTTTTCACATGTTATGTCTTACGTTTAATTCCAGTATTTAAAGTCCAAATATTTCTTTTCATTCCAAAGAATATTTGAAAAAATTATAAAGTTAACATTGCGATAACAAGTAATTTAAAAAAACACTGCGAATTTCATATCAAGTACATATTAGTAGAAAATACATGCTCGTATTTTATCGAATATTAAAGTTACAAGGTTCGTCCTAAAAAAACAGAAGGTTAATAATAATATAATAGGACAAATAAAATGAACCTGTCTCAAAACGAAGAATGAATTTTATTCGAGACAGGGTGCTAAATTGTAGAACAAAAGAAATTGCGTAGCTATATTTTACCGTGTATGAACGTTTCATATACATAAGGACAAACAAAATTCGTTACGGATTTTCTAATTTTAAATTTTCTAAGACTCCTATTTATTGCCCCGTGTACATACGCCAATGACAATAAGTATAGTACATTTAATCTGACAGTAGAAAAAACATCAAGAAATGTGACAACAATTTTATTAAGTTGTAATATTTTTATTAATTTTATATTTCAATTTTAAACTATAGTACTGTAAATTGTGTACTAGGAATAGATATGATAATACAGAATTGAATTCAAAACTTTAACTAAAACTCTAACTCTTAGTTTGTTAAAGAGATATTGGTGCGATTAAATAGAAACTGCAGCTAAAATAACCATAAGATATTTTTGCTGAATATCCAGGCATTTCCTAGGATGTGATTTCCACTGCAGTGGCAAGGAACCAGATTTATGGTACAAAACAGCGTCAATATTTCAAATATTATTATCTTTATTGCCTGAAATATCAAATCTGCTACTGAGCAGCAGATTCAATTGTTTCGCTCCGGACTATGTCAAAGTTTGCAGTGCGTTAACGGTGTATTACGAAAGAAAACACTTGCGTCGTAGTGATCCAAGCAGAGTTTTGAACTTAATTTAAATCAAAAATTGTATGAGCCAAATTTTAAATGAAAAAGTAGTGTTACGAAAATCGTCCGGTGTGTGTACAGTGAAAATAGTCCAACATGAAAGTTAACGGAGAATGACACTTTATGCCGAATATTCCGGAAAACACGAAGCGCGGGTAACAGGAAAAACAGCACTTGCACAAATTAGCAATACAAACAGACAGAAATTCATTAAGAAAAGCAGCAATAGCAGGAACAAAAGCGCTCAACGTCTAATAGCTGACCAATTCGCAATGCGACCAAGTCTCCAAAGAGATTCTTCGAACTCTGAAGATGTTCAAAGACGATTGTCTCATCTAAGCATCTCCGGGTTTTTATACCTTTTCCTGACAGGATGTGACGTAACGTAGAATCATCTAGTAAATTCCGTATGTCTCCGCCCCTAATAGAGATACTGAGAAAATTCTAGTGTTTTTGATGACTTTTATTTTGTCTTCACAGTCGCCAAGATTTTCGTCAAGATCGTTGGTGTTGGCTACAATTCCCAAATGGGTAGTAAGAATCTCAGTAAATGTCTCTTTCCAACCACAAAACTAAGATTGTGGGAAAGCGACATTACATGTTCGTAACATTTCTTAGCAACTGACTTTTTTGATAAATTTTTTGCAGTGAGTAAATAATTTCAAAAATGCATTTTTGCACTTGGAGTTTATGCATTGAAGAAAATGTGTTGAAATTCCGAAAATCAAAGTGTACTCATTTTTTAACATTTTTATTTATTTTAGCTGATTTCTTGTTCGTAAATATGGAATTTTGTAATTGATTTTTCACTTACTTCTTAATTGCTAGAGGATTGTATTCTCGATGAAAAGACTTTGTCTTAATATTTTCAGAACTGAAAATCATGATGAATTAGATTAAAGTTTTGTTTCTTACAAGTGGCGCCACCTGTACTGAATTTGAGAAACAAGAAATCTCAAAATTAAAAGGTAGAAAATAATTAAAATAAAAATATATGTTTCTAGTACACTAATATAATCTGTGCTTTTTAAACATTTTTAATTAATTTCTTATTGTCTAATCAAATCACGTGATATTTCGGGAATAATTTCAAATCAAGTTTCTAATTTCAAGCATCAAACGCGAGTTAATAAGCTTTCACTGGTTTGTACAGGTATATTAATTAAACACTTTCACATTATTTTAAAACGATTTTTATATCAAATATAACTACACATTTGCCAAACTTTCGTTTCAGTATAAAAATGGAAATACATGTTATTCTGCTCTTTCCAATCACTGATTCAGTGCAGAAAGTCTTTCATTTCAAATATTCTTCTTTGAAAAGGAACACCTGAACATGTCTTAAGATTCCTGGTTTCACACTTCCTAAGAAAATAAATTACGAAATATTTCTCCGGTCTTTCTTTACCCTTGTAGCCGACATTAAATTCGATGTTTCTAACATTCCTTTTGAGAACAGCCATCATCATTATGGATTCACTTCGTGTCAAATTACTTTCTTTTCTATAACATCAACTTTTATTATTAGATTTTTTTTTATTTCAGCACGAAGGAAGAGTTGAGTAAAAAACGGAACAAAGTGAACCATTTTGTTACGGCAGTGGTCTCAATGACTTCAAATAAAGGAACAAGAGAAAAAAAGTATCTTCCTGAGCAAGGAAAATATTAGATGTAAAAAGTTTTATCAGCTGTCGAGGAAGACTGAATTTCTTATCTTTGATCTTGCTTTTGCTCTATCTCAAAAAGTTTGCTTAATAGTTTTTTGAAAGAACTTGGAAAAGATTTCTTGATTGATTCAAGTAACGTTATAAGAAATTAATTTGTTGAGTAGTGGGTGTTAATTGGATTAATGCTCGTTTTTTCATTCGTCATTTTAGATGGATTATTGGTAGGTTTTTAGCTTTATCCTAATAAGTAATTCAGCATTTTACACGAGAATGAGAATATAAATTGAATATTTCTGAAAATAAATCAAACACGAACATTTATATGCAATTGATTTTTAAATAACAGGGATTGAAAGATGTACATATTTTGAATCTTTATTTTGATGATGTTATCGAAAATGTCACCGTAAAACGTGTGTTATTTTAGCTGCTTATTAAATAATAAAATTCAATGAAATATTTTGCTCATACTTTGTTTAAGGAATTCCAGAAAGCGTCGAGGATAATTAATGCCTGAGATGAGTCTAGTTCATGATACGTTCAGCCTGGCAAAGGAAAAACACAAACTTCAAATAAACAAATATTTAATGTCTGCAACTGCAATTTCAATAAAAAATGACATTAAATATAAAACACATATATTTGAAGTATCTGAGACAAACACAAGTCCAAGAAATTGTAAAGCACTTGCATGTATATTACAGAGATCTTGTATGATGTGATATTTTTATTTATATCTTCTCCCCGGTCACCACGAGTACGTGGATGCGGAGCCTCCAGATAAGTAAGCGGGTTCTCGCTTCTCCTGGGGATAGAATAATGGTGGAGGTTTATTCCTCCCTCCAATGATAGTATTTACCTCCTTCGGGAGGGGACGGGATATGGCCGATGAAGGATTCCGTCCTCAGTACTCGAGCCATTGCAGGGGGTGTCATTCAAGGTCCCTGGATGCTTGGACAGGGGAAGCTCTGTTAAGGTTATACATTCTTACTAAAAAACTAAAAAATAATTGAAATTCAATTTTCAATTTTCTTTTTTTAAAATTTACGGTTTTAATTTACTGCTGCTTTAATTACTGTTTGAAGAATTTTGAATAAAGGAAGATATTCCATTAAAATTGTACTGTTCTTAATATAAGGTATAAAAGAAATAGTTTAGATTATGAGAGACTTTAAATATAAATTTAGAAGTAAAAGATAGCCAAAGATTATAAAAATAGAGAAGATTTATTTAGCGACAATACGGACAGCCACACATAACGATGAGCGAATAATGATGTTTACAACTCTGATGTCCTAATCGTGTGGTTCCGTTCCCACTAACTCTTTTATTACCAAAATAAAATTTGAAAATAAATTGAAGCCTTGCATTAATTTCTGGAGAATGAATTTCTGAGGTAGTGCATGCTTCTTATGATTCTGCGTTTCGAGTGCACATTATTTTCTTAGATGTAGCGTATAATTTTCAAAAATATGTTATGAGGCCTTCGAAGTGAGAGTAACTCCTTACTGCTGAAAAATTTGTTAGTTGGTTTAGGCTTTTACTTTTTTCCCCTTATATTCATTGAATATTAATTATATGCATGCAAAATCTATTTCATATGAACATATTTTTATTACAAAATGTAATGCAAGCGTACATTTTACGTATACGTTAATTTTATTAATTGGTAGCAATAATCAATTTTCTTTTGCAACACTAGTTGTTATGCAACGCGTGAAGCGATGAGAACCATTATAACGCGAGTCATGGGAATTCATTTGTACAAAGCGATTCATTTGTACATGATTATAGCTCTGTGCATTGCTGCCAGAATAGCAATAAACTTCGCTGGAAAAACTGTTGAAAGAGGAAAAATAAAACTACTGTGAATTACCCGAAGGTTGCTCGAAAAAACCCTCGCGTATGTGCTTCCTTCTTTGTTCAAACTATCGCAAGTCATATAATGATTTCTTTCTCAAAGAAACTAGACAACAGAAACTAAATATTTTTTAACTACACGAAATAGCTAAATATAATTTGTTAAAAAAGATCTAACAGCAATTCGTTCGCGGAATTATAAGGTTTGCCCAAATGAAAAGGAGGCCTTAGCTGTATCGGCGTTGTATAAAATCCCAGTGAGTTAATGTGCTAGCCGATAGATGGCATTGTGTATTCCCAGTTGCACCTGCATAGTTAACGGCTTCGCATAAATATCCTCATTTCTGGAGAGTTGTTTCCGCAGTTCGTTGCAATATGGATTCCTCCAGATCAGCACAAAAAGCAGTTATCCAATTTCTTCTTCACGAAGGGGGGCATGCTTTACAAATTTATTGCAGGATGAAACAGATGTACGGAGAGCAGTGTCTCGCACGGTGCACCATATTCCGGTGGTGTCAGCGTTATGAGGCGGGACGCGTAAACATCAAGGACTTGCAACGCCCTGTGGCACGTTTCATCGTGGCACGTTGTGACCAACAGTGCCACGATTTCGGCTGTAGATGAACTCATACGACAGAATCGTCGGATCACCGCACGTGAAATTGCTGTTGAACTGTCGATAAGGAAAGGAACTGTGCATCACATAATACATAAAAAGCTAGGTTATGGCAAAGTTTGTGCCCAAGCATCTGTCAGAGAATCAGAAGAAAGGCGAGAATGGTTTTTTGCCTGTCCCAGAAGTTTCTACACTGAAACCATCCACTCCCTTCCTACTTGCTGGGATCTATAGTTGTACTGTTCCACATGAACTGTAATTATAATATTGTTATTAAACTTTCTTACATATAACTGTAGTCTTCTTTTCAGTTGGGCACACCTTATACATCCATTGTTGAACAAATATATAAATAGAAGTTAAGCGTCTTGATAGTTCGTCATAATGCGAAGTTGCTTTGTTTTACGAAAAAAGCCGCTATTGAAATTGTGATTGGGGAAATACTCAGAATCAGCCGCGAATTGAGCAGCGAGTTGTAAATCTCTATAGTCTAGTGCATGATAGTTGACAATGCGGATATCAGCGTGTGTTATTATCATTAGCTTTTAAATATACGATTTTATTTATATTTTAAAACCGTCACAAACTTACATATACCGCGATGACATTTATAGAGGCTAACATCATGTAAATTAAACCATTATAGTAATAAAAATAAACATATCAGGTTATCAGAATTCTTTTCAATAGGACTATGAAATCTGGCCAATAATCATAATAATATTGGCTCTTGTGCTGTGGACGACTGCAATGCCTTCTATGGGCGATTTCTAGAGACTTTTTTACTTAAAACAAGTGATCACGCAAAATCAACGCTAAGCAACCTCATATCTTAATATAGTTCAGAAAAATGAATGTTTTTCCTACCTTTGGAATAGATTCCCTAGCAGAAAAATGTATCTAGTTAAAGAAATCACAAAACATGTACTTAGAGTAAAATTTACTTAGACGTGAAGATTAGCGGTTTGATTCATTTGTAAATTAACTTTTGACAGAACATGGCCAAACAATATACCCTGTTAGAAGTGTTAGAGTGGCATATATATAAGGGGATGTGAACATCTTTATCCATTCCATTCCAATCATCGAAATTTATGGACTGTGTCAATGTTCCCGAGTGTCAATATTTAAGTAGAAAAGAGTAATTTTGACTGAAATTTCAAGCATTTTCTTATTTGCCGTACTATTTTATATCCTCCAATGCATATTTGTGCCAGATTTCGTAGCTCTAGATACAGCGATGTGCCCTGTAGACGGCCAAAACACACAGAAAAACACAGACACACACATTCCCCTTATTATTAGTAGAGTTAATAGAGCAGCAAAACAAATTATTTATATAAATTCTTTAAAAAATTCCCCGAACTAGGGAAAAAAACTAAACTAATAGTTATAAAGTTAAACCGAAAATTACATTAGCCTCGGCGATAAATTGACGTTGCAGGCGAAATCATGACAACTACTTCTTCATATGGAAGGCCCTTAACCATCCCGCATAATGTTTTGTGCGCTTATTTACGACAAGAATTTATCTAAAACCCACTTCTTGATGTTGATACAACACTGCTCTATCCCTTTACGACCGGACGTATTTTTAACCAAATGTTTAAATGCTGACTACAACTCAAAAATGGACGCTATCTGCCATCCAATGAGAAGAATAGATCTATAGACATTCTAGAAACAAGAAAAATCATTTCTTCCGGCATTTAATGTGTATAACTAACCAGGAACAGAAATATAAGCTAAAGCCTAACCCGCACGATCGTACGGGTTCGGTCTTAAAGGGTTATGCTGTTTATAGGTGGCCAAGGTACAGTACGATGCACTTGGCCGAAGTACAGCACCTCCTCTCATATTATTTAATTTACTTTCAAGTAATTAATTATCTTTTTATTGATTAAAAAACCTTTTCAATGTGTATATCAGTTACGGAGCTAAAAGGGGAACAATTGAAAAATAAAAAAATGTAAACATTCTTCTTGAAAACAGGAGGAAAATTCAACACCTCCAGAAGCTTGCGCCGGCATCCGAAAAATTGTTTTTGCATTTCAGTTGAAAACTTATAACCCGAGATGACCATGCGCAAGGTGACAGTGCTGCCAAACTAAACATTTTGGGAGGGGAAATGAAATTTATCCTCACTCTCGTTTTGATATATCGACAATTGACCGAGGTACAACCGTGGCCAAGGTACAGCACCTTTCCCTACTGATTCTGCAAATCTCAGGCATTCTGTAGTGAAAAGACGAATTTTTTTTCCACGCTAATCCAACAAGATTCATCAATATGATAAAAATCCTTAAAATATGTTGTTTTGCAGGTTTGAATGAAAATTTACAACTAAATTATTAGAGTAGATCCTTATTATTCAACGTTCCATTTTAATCAAATTAGGTTTTGAATTAATTAAAAATCATAAATCGAATAATGTACCTATAGTTTTCACTTATAGTTGTTAAGTGTGCTGATTTTCGTCATATTTTTATGTGTTTCGGTATTTGTAAGACGATTTGTAAGACGTCTAGTTCAAACGTGACGTCCATGTGATGTTCAGGTGGCCACATAATGAGTATTCCTGGAGACTCCCAGACGGTTAGACCACAGCGGTAATTAATATTTTTGTTATTCCTTTGTTATGTTCATGCATATTTCTGTCATTTGTCGTGTGGTTTTTATCTTAAATTGCTTTAATTAGCTTAATTACTTTTAATTTACATTTTACATAAGAGCTTATGCAATAAGGATCCAAATAAAAGATCTTATAAAAATATATTCAAGCAAATTAAGCAATCCGCGTTGTGTTCAATAATATTTTAGCAATAACCCCAGGAAATAACATACACAGACAAAAATTTAAAAGGTAGCACCAGACCTGGATGATCCGTTAGTATATAGTGAGGAATAAAATATAAACATGAACAAATGACAGAGACTGTTATGATAAATTAACTTCAGTTTATTTAAGAATTTTAAAATAAAATTATTTAGTGGGGCATGACATGATACAAGGGAGCACATTTACTAAAAGTTTGGATTAACACACAATTTTTGATGGATCAAGAAAAACACATTACAGGCTGAATTTGAGTAGTGACCCCCTAACAAATGCAAAACATGACATAAGCATTTTGTTGAACAAAAACAAAGTCACTAATATATATGTTGACACATGAGCGAGTTAATGGCATACAGAAAATACAATGAAGCAAGTGGATCATTCGCAGAGGCAACAAATGTTATCAATTAAATTGAGGCTCAATTTCTACCAGCATTTTTAAATTCCTACTTTTTATACTAATAACAACTCCCTACTTTTGCATTTAAATTGGATATTGTGACCTGTAATAACAAAACCTAATCTCCTCAACTATCATTACATTATCTTTCTAATTTCACATAAATCCACATTAATGTTTAAGCAAGATTCTTACAAAACAAATATTTAATCTGCTCTCCCGTTAAGTCAGTATTTTTCATATTCAAGATATCTGCACATCACTTTACATTCTATCATTTAGGCCGAAACCAATTTTACATCTACCTCAAACGATGATTAATAATACCTAAACATCTACAAGAAAAGAAAAAACTACTTAGCTCTATAACAAATGTTGGTTGTTTTGGCTTGACCCAAGGACACGCACAAGGAAAGTTGGCAGCCAGGGTGGAAGTCTCGGTTGGCATTAGATCTCGAGTTCGGACCACAGACGTGTCTATCCTCTCATGTGCAACCTTTCAGTCCAAGGCATACTGATGAATCAGCACTGAGAGGCTCTAAGCAGACTGTCGGGTAGCTCTCCACTGGTCTTGCACGGCGTTTACAGGATCTTCGGATTAGGCATGATCTTGCGGCTGGGTGCAAGCTCCACTAATGGACCGTCATCATGATGGCTGTCCTGCAAACGGCTCAAAGTCGTCGCTGGTGTTTAGTCGTCAGCCTCTCCAGATTCAGCAGGCGAGGCACTTGTTAAACATTCGATGAAAAATTACTCGCAGGCATGACGTCTGTATTCGCCTTCAATCGTTGGTAACCAAGACTCGTCCCTATAGGAAAACGCTTTTCTTTCTTAGCGCATCGTCTCCTTCAAGCACACACTTTCTAAGATTCACCCTTTCTCGTAATCACCTCGCCAGCTATGGCCGCCTTACGATGTCAAAAGCCCGCTTCTCTTTCTTTAGACGATGCCATTCCCTCCGTCTAAAAATTCTGCTAGGAAAAGACAGTTCAGCTTCAACAAGTTTGCTTCCAAAAAAACCAAGTCCCCTCTCCACTTGTCACCTCCTCTTCTTATACCAAAATAAGATGCCGTACCAAGCCTTTTTTATCGCTCTCTTCCAGAGCCAAAGGTCATCTTTTCCATTGGCAAGGCATAGAAACTAAAATTAATTTAGTTGCGCCAAGACGCCAAAACCCTCAGAAACTCGCCAACCGCAAGTGGCGAACCCTAGTGCACGCCCCGGAAACCTGCAGTTAGCCAATAAGGGAAGCTGTGACTCTATCCGATTGGAGGTCAAGGTTTCTCAGAAAAAGGGCAGGTATTGCCCTGACCCGTCCAAAAGGGTAATTAATCACTATCAAGGTTCGAAAAAGGTCTTTGTGTGAAAACAGACAATTTGTCGCGACAGGATAGTAAAATTTGGGTTTTTCTGCTGCAGCTTATTGTCAAGGGATCAAAATGGCAGGAAGTGCAATTGACCTCATAGTAAAATGGGAGAGTCGGATCCTTTTTTAACAAAGGAGCTGAGGACTCAAGAAACAATTTTTAATTTCAAGCTTAACGGGAGTTCAAAAAAGCAATTAAGCGATTCAAACAAACACGTGCGTTTTTCATGGGAAAGGGGGAATACACACAGTAAGAGTGGAAGGAAAAAGGTCGTGGTCTGCAAGGGGGTTGTATACAATTAAAAAGGGAAGCTAGCTGTCCAGAGTTCAAAAGTGCATAAGAGAAAAAACATTTCGTGTAATTTAGACAAAGAATTACAACAAAGAAATTTTTAAGTGTCTTAACAAAAAATAAGGGAATTATTTGCCGAAAATAAACATTAATTAAAATAAACTACACCACACATTTAATTAGAGAAATTTTCATTTGCATTTTTCTATAAGCCAGTTTTCTTTTGATGGAGTAATGAAAAAGAATCTTTGTTTCAATAGAGAGCTTGGAAACATGCACAGGTCATAGAAGTTTAAAAGGTATGGATTAAGTTTTGTTTAATCAACCATGAAATACATTGCACAAAAAGAGGAAGCCTCAAGTACAGTATTATAGCAGCGTATATATTGTGTAATATAGCATCTAGAACACATCTGTCTGCCGGGAAGCATCTTACTATCACAGTCATTTTTTTAAACAGAATACTAACTCATGTGACTTTATAGGTTCATCTAAATGTTATTTTACTTTTTCTTATTATCCCTTGTATTTTTAAAATTAATCATGAAGTTTTCACTTCAGACGAATCGATTGTCATTGGACAAATTAATTTCTCATCGTTTTTTAAGAGTATTCCAACATTTTTTAAAACTTAACATGTTCCTGAAATATTGTTTATTACGCTAATTCATGGGAAATTATGAAAATTTATTTTCTTTAATCTTATTAATATGAAATTACAACTACAATGCTTTAATGTAAAAGAAACTCTTAGTTACGTATAAAATTATGAAATAAATAAATGAAAAGTAAATATTTTAAATAACCTTTTTTTTAACTTACCTTTTCATGCATATAAAATTCCTGAATGTGAAATACCACGTGACACTTTATCATTAATATTGATATAATTTGCAGACACGTTTTCCTTTTCTTCTAATTTATAATAAATTCCTATTAGAATCCAATTTCACCTCAGTTTCTTAATATATTAATAATTCGAGAAGAGTACGCATATATTCAAGAAATATCACTTAAAATAATCCATATATTCCATCCAATCATTTTACGTTTGACAGGAAAAACTTCTCTCATTTGTTTATAAAAAAGAGTTTTGACAGTAATTTAGGATGTGAAACGAAAAATTATTATATAAGGAATTGAATGAAAACTCGAAATCGTATTTCAAGAAAATTCTCAATTACATCACCTCTTTAAGCAGGCAATAAAAAATTCAATGCACGATTCTCGCGAATTTTTCTTCGAAACGTGTCTTTTTGCTTAAATGAAGTTCTGTAAATGCTGAATAATTCATTAAAAATGAATTAGGAGTGATGAAAGTAATGATATTATCCTGAAGTAACTGATCGAGAATGAATGAAGAACATCCATCATGGATGGCAAATGTGGGTCGAAATAGAAAATGAAGTGAAGAAATGGAAGTAAAGAGGGACGATGTTTAAATCCTGCTGGATCCAAAAATGTTCAGTTTTTGTTATATCACCCCAAAAAAAATTGCTGCAGTTTAAATTCTAAAATATTAAAAAAGTAAATGGAACAACTTAAAAGTGAGTGATCAGTCAGTTCGATAAAAAATGTTTTCATCAAATGATTAACGTAAAAAGATTTCAGTTCACACGCATGATTTAGAAAAAAAACGTAATCTTTTCCAGAACGCATTTATGCTTTAACAATTACGAACAAAAAGATGATTTCAGGCACTGTTCCTAATAATTCTGAGTAGAATAACAATGACTGAAAAGGTAAAAATGAAGCAGAAATTTATTTTATATATTTTTTGATTAACAGTTGGTAACAGAATCAACACTTAAGACAATTACCACAAAAGATATTTTGTATCAAAATTCATGTAATAATAATAATTGTTGCATATTTTTTAATTAGAAGTCAAATTTAATTAATTCGAAGGTGAATTATCATTAAATGTCTATATTACAGTATTAAAAATAGCCCATTTTTAACATGATGGTTTTGAATACAAACATATTGTTACCAAAACAAAAAAAGTCCAATCAACGTGGTGTTTAATCTGTAAGACCTTTTCTCAAAGCCTGTTGTATAGTTTTAAAACCCTCAGAAAATAAACGTTAACCTTTTATCTATACTATCATTCAGTCTAATATGACGTTGAAATATGTTCTCAAACACGTCAAAAACAAGTCCAAAAAAGTTACAATAATGCAATCAAATGATGAGTTCGGTTGAAAAAAAAACGCTAATTTTATATCAGAGGCTCTCAACTTGTGGTACACGCACCCCTAGGAGTAAGCGACGGATGAGTTAGGGTATGCGAAAGTAATGTTGATAACGGCAGGAAAACCAAACAAAAGGGATTAAAATTATATAAATGTTATAGAATTTATTTCTACAGGTTCATGTGAAAAGTGAAAGTTATGCAAGTCTGAAAGAGCATATTTTTCTTATGCGTATGCACAATAACGCAAATTGCAACAAACTTGACCCAATAGCAGAGACTATGTCTTCATTTGAACCTAATTTTATGAAACTGAACTCCATGAAACAAGCTCAAGGACACCATTTGATTTATCTTCCATTTAATAGTTGATTATCATGATTAGTCGTTTGATCCTTAAGCTAATCTTAGCCCCTAAAAGTATTTGTACAAGAGTGAACAAAAACTCTTGGGACTGGAGCCCTTCCCTCAAATTTAAACCACGCAACTTTTTGGCAACTTTTATATGGAAACATTCTCAGTGCACATTATTGATTGACCCCTTCGTTTATAATAAACTACAATAAACTAACATCTATCGTCGCATCTTTGCCGCGAACTACAACCTGGTAAAGAAGAAACCATTATTTTATATTTTATTATAATTGTTGATATTAAATTAGGAAAAATGTATTACTAAGAGTGAAGGAGTAATCAAACAGTATCGTGACCGCTTCCCTATATCTAAAGCTAAAACACGTAGAGTGAAAATGCTTGGCAGATATAGACTTCCAACACTCCCACACATGCTCCAAGAGTTACAAGGACGCAGCTAGCGCCACTTCTGTGCAGTAGATCTTTGAAATGTTTATGAACTTTGCTGCCGTCGCATTTGTTATGGGAGAGAAATTTGTGTCTCTTCACTGCTCGATATTCTTCAATCACAACCATAAACCTACGGTTCAGTTGTTACCCATTAAACTTCATACTTCAACTCATGATACTCTTGTTAAAATCATTTTAAAAAACCATTTTCCTCGTTTTCAGTACCATCAACGCAAGTGTAAGTTGGTCTACTTTTTGATCCGCCGAAAGCAATTTCGACACAAACTTCGCACACACCCGTCTCATACCCAAGTGTTCAATCAGAATGGACAGAATTGAACCACGTGTAATACTGCACTCTTCTTCTCACACTTCTTCAGAAAACCACGAATAGTGAGTCAATGATTTTCAAGCATAGCTAAAGACACATCATGGATGTTTTGACATTTATCAGTGTTTTGGAAGTCATCAATTTCGACAGATTTCATGGCCATGTTGGAAACATTTGAACAGCTCATAAAATTTTGTGCAGTTCACACAGTCTTCCTCATAAACTTTCTACAACTTTATACAAATATCACGATCGATATCATCAAACATTTGACAAAATTCGATACAGATTCTCTGCTCAACTTTCTCTGCCATAATAAAAAATGCGCTGTCAGAACAGCACGCACATTTTGAAAAGCTTTACTGTACAGAAGTGGTTGAAGCTTTGACCTTGGACCTTTAAACGCATGCTTGGGATGATAGAAGGTCATTATCTGCCTAGCATCTTCACTATAGATATTGTAACGTCTTGCAACTAAGTTTTAGTAGACGTTCACAGCTATGTTTAAGAACTAATTATAATTTATTCAGACATATATACATCTGGAATAATATGAATAAAATTACAATCAACTATCTTGATTATATGATCAAATATTGAGGTAAACCCAAGACGGAGCATCACATTCCCTGACACGATATAAATACAGCGAGTTTCGCTGAAAATGTCCTGTTGGAACCTCGGAGTCAATCAGCCAGTTTGGCTTTCAAAGTGAACTCTCTGTCCTTGTTCAGTTTCCTATCTTATATATCAGCAGTGAAAAGTCTCAGTCCGTTGGATTCCCACGGGTAAACACACTTGAATTGACAAAATACATCTATCCATTTGCTGGTGAAACCTGCTACTGCATTATGTTCAGTATTGCAACATTCCATGCAACAGGTAGCTGAAAATGTAACACCGCTCACAATAAGTTCTGTAATGAAAAGCCGTAGCCCAAGGTGAGGATTTCAGGTCTATAAGGTAAGGGCAGGTGTCCATTGTTCAGATGAATCTGCTGACGCACACACCTGTTCCTAAACTACAATTTCAGTTGTTGGAGGAGGGGAGTCACAATTTGTTAGCTTTGAGGGTCGGGCACCATTCTCCATATTTTTTATTCACACCTTGTGAATCTTCGATTCTCGGAGTGATGATTGGGGGTTGGGTACGGCTATGACAGTTGAGGGTACTGAAAAATAAAAAGACTAATCAAGAAGTAAGGGGGGGGGGAAATAAGGTTAGGAAATGTTGAACTAGATCGTGGAATTTATTTTAGCAGCTTATGCAGATTACATCATCCCAGTAAAGTATATAATGCATTCCTTGCTTACTTATGATTTTTGACTTCTTAATTGTTCAAGTTTGCACAGAACAAAGCACAACTTCAAATAAGATGTCTTAAATATTCAAAGATCAGCAAATTTTTCCGAAATCTGTTCTGAAGTTGGGCAAATTACCGTTGCGAAATGAGCTGTTTTTGTGAAATTACCATTGCTTGTAACTGCTTTTGATTCAAATATGTTTTCCTTCATCTTTTTACGCTTCTCAATTCTCTTAATAGCATGCATATTCCGAAATCGCGTTTATGGTTTCTTCCAAATTTCTTCGAATCGTTCTAAAATTATTTCTAATATAATTTCCAGAATGAGAAATATATATTTTAAATTTCAGTTCTTTGATCCGAAAACAGAAGAGGCGTTATCGTAAATCTTCATCTCTCAAATCCATATGAAAATGCAAATTCTTTAATTCATCGCTGTTAGCAGTCTTAGTGCTTCATATGTGAGTTATCTTTCATTTGAGGAAACATTTATTTTCTCTGAATCTACATGGTATTTCTCAAGTCTCTGAAAGATCGTATATATTGGATTATTGTCGTATATATTGAACGGAATGGATTATTGTCGTATATATTGGATGGATTTTATTATCTGGAGATTGTAATACTTTACAATTCAAAGAAGAGTATCTTTTAATTGTCACAATTTAAATCATGCTTCCTAGTTATGCTGCTAATTTTGAACTTGGTTTGGGAACAGTAAGGCTTTAATAGTACAGTTATGAAAGTGAGAAAGGAAATAGCAAAGAAATGATTGAGAACATTCAATCAAACATGAACTGCTACACCAGTTTCTAAATCGATTACAAATAAAAGTAGTAAATATACAGGTATAAAAAACTCATCCAGTGAATTATAAGAAATTTATTTAATAACAGTTAAATAATTCAATTAATACATTTTATGAAGATTCTAATTCAAGCAAACAATTCAGAATAAAATTCTGTTTGAATTCATAATGAAGTAGCTTTCGATAAAAACAAAGAAATTAAATAAAGAACCATCAATGATTTCGAAAGAATTTTGATTTGACATTTCAAGTAGCCTGTAAGAATTTTTTTATTGTGTTTTAAAATATATGCAATTAGTATAATCAGTGCAATATATAGAAAACAATTATTCATACAGTTTGTAAGCTTCCTAGAAATGTGATTTGACATTTCAAGTAGCCTGTAATAAATTTTTTACTGTCTTTTAAAACATATATATATATAAATGCCACATATTAAAACCGATTTTTAATAGTTCGTAAAAGTATACCAAGAAAGAACTATTTTATTTAACTATAAGTAATTTACAAGATTGCACAGCATTGAGTCATAAAATTAGCCTAACCATATACAAAAAATTCAATACAACAAAATTAAATTTCTACATATGAATAGAAATTTCCATATGAAATATCCAAATAAAAGTTTCTACAAGACTGCATTTATTGATAACAATGAATATGTTTAATTTTGGAAAGCTTAAATCCTTTCTAAGCGGAAAAAGACCCTTCTGCGTTTTGAATAACCATACTGACTAATGAAAATCGGAGACACGCAAAATTAGAAAACTGAAGATCGAAAACATTCGGATTAGGTGAAAACTCTCCACCATTTTACGGAAAGTATAAATATTTTCGATTGCTGAATTAATTTTATCTACCTCATTCATTTAGTGTCTCTCTTTCAAGCACTCTTAGCTGATTCCTCTTTCCTGTCTGGTTTTAAAATTAAGAATGTGAGATTAAATTATGTTTATTCAATATTCGCAATCAGTTGAAACTAAAATTAATTATAAACTATACAGGGAATATCTTCGAAACACCAAACATCTCCTATTTGAACTGGCAGATTAATGAAATTATTCGTTTTCGTTGTTGTTCGAATGAAATCCCTTAACTGGTAAACCGAGCATTTAAATTACAGTTGAAAGTTTGATCTTCAAATTAAAATACTGTTATGAAAACCAAATAATAACCATTACATCATATATTTAATCTTTTATTGCTTCTAAGAAGTATTCACAACGGAGCTACCC
The DNA here is from genome assembly GCA_013235015.1 of Araneus ventricosus. Taxonomy (NCBI): domain Eukaryota; kingdom Metazoa; phylum Arthropoda; class Arachnida; order Araneae; family Araneidae; genus Araneus; species Araneus ventricosus. The sequence continues at coordinate 94,637 of BGPR01003999.1, forward strand.
CCATCCTGCCTAGGCGTGCGGAGTCTCTGAATAACCGGCGCTACTAAGCCTACTAGGGAACCAAGGTCGGAGTCCTAGTAGCAATCACCGGCCTTGGGCTAACCCCTCCCTAAGGAGGTACGCCCCGTTATCTGAGTGGTGGTAACTCAACCCCACACTATTAATCTACCCCCACGAGAAACGATACCTACTTAACTGGCGGCTTCTCATCTAGGAACTCGTGGTGGCTTCTCATCGTTCTGAGAAGTACTATGCACTTTTTGAGTTTTTTAAAATAATTTGACTTTTAATACATAAATATAATTTTTAACATTTTCAAATGATGGTATCAGATAGCAAACAAACTAATGTACGCAAAATTAAAAATAAAACAAAAAATAAATAAGTATGGTTGTACCATGACTTATCAACTTATAAGTATGATAAGTCATGGTACGAATTACCTGAAGAAAGTAAATATTTCGACTTTTGAAAGTTTTTAAACATAAAAAAAATGAAATATCGAAGAGGTTCATTCCAAAGCTATTTTTTAATTTTCGCATTTCTGTGAAATTACTGTCAGTCTCTCATCGGAAATAATTTCTTTTATTCTTCGTAACCCGGTCATATGCCGATGATATAATTGAACACTTTTTCAGACATCAAAGACAGTCTTGATTATTTGGATGTTAATAGGCCACTTGCAACATAAAAGTTTATTTTAACTATATTACCATTTAGCTACCCGTTTTGAAACAACACGAGGGCTATTTTAGGACGGATTTGCTAATTTTGAGATGCGTTCAGATGGTGAGACGACATCTTGGCTGACATCTCCTTCTCCAAACTTTCGCACCACACCAGCGGGAGGACGTTTTGCTCTCTACGTATGATTTAGCGTCACACAGGCCCAAATTCACAGCGAATCTTCAATCAAATCGAGTTTCGAGCCCTTCGGCACCGAAGCCGAGACCTTACCACTAGGCCACTGCGGCCCTCATGCAATGTCTAATAACAATAAAGGAGAATGTGTGTCTGTTTGTGTGTATATGTCTGTGTGTTGGCGCTCTACAGAGCACATCGCTGGAACTAGAGCTACGAAGTTCGGTACAAACACTCGAGGATGGGAATGTGCACCTTGGAGTCTTTTTAAATTGTACAAACGAAAAGCTGTTTTAAGCCAATTGTAAGTAGGCTATAATTCATCATTTCGGCTTTATTTACAATAATTTAACGAACAAGATGGTCAATCTAAAATTATTTAATACTCTACTTGAGTCTATAAATTCTTCACTTTGCAATACATATCGTGCCATTGTATTTTAGAATAAATAATTTCCATTTGTATAAATTTTAGAACACATCAAATTACTGATGTCTTTCGAGAAAGACACGGAAGTCTCAAATATTAACACATGAGCCATAGAAAATCACTAATCTACATTTCTATTTCTATGTTTATTAAATTTTTAGGATAAAATTGCAATTTATTCGACATATTTACCCATAAAATGCATCCATTTTATCTTCGAGACTTTATCGATTTTGAATAGAAGAATCTCTTCAGATTTTTAAGGAAAAAAAGATAAAAGTACTCAAAATCGATCAAATTTCGAATTACTTCACTGACCTTCACCGCAATCCGGAAGAGACGCGAATTCAGCTAATTATTATGTCTCTCCAGTTGAAGAAGTTGATTGTATTGATTATCCTCTTCCGATACTTCTCTTTTTCTTTTTCGTTTACTCTGTCGTATTTTCGTTTTCTCTGTTGGCACAAACACAGGATAACACTTCAATCTGGGTAATTCTGATAGTAATTCTTTTAATTGCCATCGATAAGGTATCCAGCTCTCAAGGCTAATGTAGGAGACGGAATATCCTATTTTTATGTAGTGTGTCGTGTGAAACGTTGTTTCTCGTTAATAATAAAATCTTATATAATGCAATTCGCGAAAGTTCTTGGAAAACTTTGATGTGGATACTATAAAAGTACGAAAGTAAGTTGCAGTTTCATCTTCTTCTAATTTCAAACTTTTCTATTCTTGTTTTCTTTTTAATTACTCAATATAGAGCTTGACATAAACAAAACCAGAAATGACAATTATTGTTCCTTTATTGTGAAAATTGAATAAAATCAATTTTGAATGCATTCACTCATAAATGAACATTTTTGTTTTCAATATTATCCATCAGTTTATATTCACATCTTCTGATGCATTTCGTATATTACAGTATCGAATAAAAACGACGAGGCTTACCAGATATTCTAAAATTTGTTTTACAATCTTGAAATTACCTCACTTTCTCAAATACCATAAGTTGCTCAATAGAATATACAAATTCTTTATGTAGTGACGTTTTCCTGACTTTGAAACTCTATTTACGTGTTGAATTGGAAATCAAAATTATCTTAATAAAATGACTAAATATGTTATTAAAAGTTTCGTATGAATTTTGTTTTAACGCTTTTAAACGAAGCATCTAAAAATATGTGTAAGCATATTTCTAATGAATATAGCGTTAATTAAGTAGACAACTACATGATAGTAAACAGAGAAAGGACTTTTTTACCTTCCTTAATGAAATTAATATCTGTGATCTCAGGAATATTTAAAGAAAACCAAAAGACTCTTCGCATATTTGTATAAAGAAACATATTAGCCAAAAAAACATCTTATTCGTCTAATTAATTAATTTATATTCTTCTGTTAATATAATTTCTTTCCCGTTCCAAATGTTCATGAGTTTTGTCATATACAAAATAATTTACATTTATATTCCATTGCAATAATAGCTTTGCGAAACTTTTTCTCTCATAACATTTTTTTTTTCTTTTTGAGTAAGTGCATTAAAAGTAAGAGTTAGAGTTGAGCTGAATCTCTTTTGTGTATAGAGTTTTTCCCTCGTTGTCATATTCAGTTGAAACTAACTATAGCTTCAAATATTTTCCAGTTCAAATTTGCTTGTCTTCCAAATTCCCTAACAGAAGAATGTAAAGAGCCAGCAGCAGTTAAGCCATTAGTCTGAAAGTTCATAAAATGGAAAATGTTTATTGTGATGAACAATATTGTTTTATTTTATTAGATACGGAAAAATCAACACTCTTTTCATATCTGGAGTGATCGGACAAGCCGGTTCAGAACATCGGCATCAAATGTGTTTTAAATTAGCACTCCTTCCGCTATTCTCCCTGTTTTCGAAATAGCTGAACATTAATTCATGTTTAAAAATAATAATTGAAAATAGGCTTTCGGAATTCGAAGACTGATACTGCTTATTTATTCCATAATAATATAACTGCCTACAGAGAATGTGTTTCATTACTTCACAAGATAACCGGTATAGAGCAATGCAGAAAAGTGAATTATTCTACTTATCTGCATTGATGCAATTAGATAATGAAACATTTAATTAGTCATTGTATTATACAAAAGTACTCAGACAGAAAAGGAAAAATGCTAATTAAATGCAATAACTTGGAAATTATTAGATGGAGAGAAGTCAATGATCATTTTATAATTGGAGTGATTAGACAGTTATGTCTCAAACAAAGATATCGCCTACCAAATAAGAATCTTTTTACCATTCTTCTTGTTTTCAAAGTAGGGAAACATTAATTTAATTAATAGTTAATTCGTAATAAACATTCTCTCTAAATATTACAATTGAGAATGTGATTGAATACGTTATTGGCGAGCATTCGCAAGTGCAGAGAAAGAGAGTCGGAATTTTCAATTACTCTTCATAATTTTCCTGCTACAATCAAATAGTGAAATATTTCATCAGTCCTTGTGCCACCAAACGAATTTTATTCTTCTCGTATCTCATCGCTTCTATTGTTTTCATTCTATATAGAAAATTGATTAAAAGCCAGATGAGAAAGACAAAAGACAAAGTTGTAGGCAATGCTTTGCCTACAAAATTTAAATCCTTTGTGCGCAATTATAGTGTGTTAAAGAAGAAAAATTTATAAAAGTGCTTGAAAAACAGTTATTCTTTTGAAATTTACGATCGAGCATGACACAAGGACTTAATTAAGAAAATGCTTTTATTTTTTGTTAATACATGAGGGTAAGGAGTATATATTATGTGTGGATATTAGTTTGAAGCTGGAAACAGGCCACTAAATCAAAATAAGAAACGCTTATTCGTAACATTTTGTATCGCTTATTGGATATAACCGACATTTTAAATTCGAACATAATTTTATTTTGTCATAATGTGTATATGACGAGCAATTCACTATCTAAAGAATTAAGTAAATTGTTGCAATTGCAAGAAGAATGCGAAAGATCGGTATGATTATCGTACTTTTTCCTTATCTTGTATTTACAACTTTTATATCATCTTATGAATGAGGGACTCCTTAGCATACTTACAGATGTAAGGAATTTCCAAGCTCTCTTGTTATTCATACTTTCTATAAACATTTTATTTTCCCTCATTTTGGAAGTAGAGGCATTTCATGTCGAAAGAGTAGCACTTATATGTCATTGTGCATCACTATACCATCATATTATTTATAAGCTTTAGTAAGACAATTTAAAAGAATATATATTACTAGCAGTACGCGCCGGCGTTGCCCGTGGAATCAGGACTTCAACAAAATGAAAAAAAAAACGTCCACAATGACATGAAAGAGTTCTGAAAACAAAACGAAAGATACACATTATTGATTTTCTCGCTTATTTTTCTTCGCGATAATGACATTTCATCTGCAGGAAAACAATACAGAGTACGTTAATCCGAAACAATATTAAAAAATTGAAACGTGAAAATGATTCTTATACAGCAAGAAAAATATGGGAGACATAAACACGTTAAGACACTGCCGAAAAAAAAAATCGAAGTCATTCAGTTGAAGGTTATGACGTATCCTGCACTCTGCACCGTCAGCCAATGAAATTGCAACAATGCATGTTGTGAAGGCTCCGGAGAAACTTCCGAGGGAGTATGCTCGCTAGAGAAAAATATCTTTCAACTGATCAGGAAAAAATTAATTAAAAAAAACGGAAAAAGCTATTTTAACCGTTCTTGTTTTAAATCCGAAAGAACCGTTCCAGGTATAAGCTGAAAAAAATTTAAAATAATAGTGTTATTAGAATGTCGGGTGCAGAAAATTTAAAAGCAAAAATAAAATTTCGATGGCAAAACTGTTTTTTTTTAAATTATCAAAATTCAGTAAATTACGTTTGAAGCTCAAAACAAACTTCATTAGAACGAAAATTGTTTGTTCTATCAGATGGTGCATTGATTGTTGTTCAGTGATCATTAAAAAATATATTACAGCCGTAAACGTGCCAAAAATGGCCCAAAACAACACAAAACACTAAATAAAAAATTTCTTAATTGAGTTTTAAAATTCCTGCTTCGAGGTGCATTGAGTCACCATTGCGACTACCTGTGTGCCAAATTTCATGGCTGTAAGTGCAATAGATTCCTCTGGACATTGCGCGCACACACACAAACATTGCATTTATGGGTATAGATAATATCTAGTAAAACTTTTGTGGTTTAGTAGGTTATCATGAACATCCACGAATTTTTTAAATTAAAAAATGAGTTTTAAAGAAAACTTAATAAAAATATGCAGAAAAGAATCCTCAAATATGGGAAATAGAAAGCTAAAATTGCACCTTTTTGCATTCGAAACTGTTTTTTTATTCACATAATCCTTGGGTTTTCGTATTGTGCGTTTTATATTAATCTATTATTTTATTTATATAATAAAATAAGAAATGTAAATTAATAAAATATTTTATTCTTTGTATTAATCGATACGCATTCTGCTTACAATTCGGCTCCACTTGAAGGATAAATGCATCAAAGTTTCTTTTCACGTTATTATGAATCAGAATTCTGAATAGCAAACGCTTATAAACAAATGCTTTAATCGGTTGTGTTGTTATTATTACTAACTGTCTTGCAAATTTTTGTATAGTCTTTTTATATAATTGAAAATATTTCTCAGAAATAACTGTTTGGCGAAATCGAAGTTTAGTTTTTATTTCAACCGCGCTTGCTTATTTCGATATATTCAGAAATTAATTTAAAACAGAATAACATCCATATATTCCTACAGACGTATTTTTTACTAATAATAAAATCTTTTCCTCGCAAATTAATTAAAAGAATTGTCCGTATGTTCTGGTTTTTGTCATTAAAATAACGAGAAAAGCACTCTAGGGGAAATTATGTCAGGCAAGCTTCTCAAATCTCTCTGAATTGACGTTACTACGAAGAAATGTGAAAAACTGAAATTATGTTTGGAATTTTCTTCAGGGAATTTTATTTGTTTGCATCCGGATTTAAAGTACCGTTCCTCGTACACATCCAGCACATTGAAAGAAAATTTGGCGCTATCCATGGTGAAATTAGCATTCTGCGTAACAAACCAATCATCCAGCTCCAATATAAGTCTTAAAATTAAAGGCAAGAACTTTTGGAATTTTCTTCATGGAATTTTATTTGTTTGCATCCAGATTTAAAGTGCCATTCCTCGTACACATCCAGTACATTGAAAGAAAATTTGGCGCTATCCATGGTGAAATTAGCATTCTGCGTAACAAACCAATCATCCAGCTCCAATATAAGTCTTAAAATTAAAGGCAAGAACGTTTGCTCTGTTTCTGCTGTGATTTCGTCAAACAGATAAGCGAGAAGAGTCAACTCTTCCATTTCTTTTCAGTGCCTTCTTGTTGTTGGTAGATCATATGGTGAAAGAAGGGTGAGAAAAACTGCCAAACTTTATTTATTCGTATCCACCTTTGGAAGAGTGCGTCCGTTTATTCGTACACCATTAACTGGATTTTGCTGAAAAGAAAACGGCTAGAGGAGGAAACTTTATCTTTCACTGCGATGTTTCCTCTATTACTCCTTTCACAGAAAGCTGTAGCAGCGTACAATAAAAGAAAAGCTTGGATGTATTTTTTTTGCCCCAGTCCTGCTGTAAATTGGTGTCGGACAAGAATATATCAATGGAACTAAGAAGTGGGGTAGAAAAGTTTTACTCGTTCTCTTTTACGAGTATGACAGACGTTTCTGAGAGAATATTTCTCCAGAAAATTTTGAAAATCTTCAAAATGGAACCTGAATATTTCCTGGCTTATACACAAAGATAGTGTAAAACGATAAATTATATCCTGTTCAAAGTTTTGTTCAAATCTTCGAACTCCACATATATATATTTTAATATCTCAATTCTATGAATTATTAGATAGATAGGAAAACATATTTTAAATAATCTAAAAACACAATTTGGATATGATATTTAAATGCATGAAGATATGGACTATCAGTAATTAGGAACAGAGTATTGTTTTACAAGGCATGTTGGGGGAAATTATTTAAGTAATTTCCCAATTTTGAAAGCCTGTAAAATGGCTTTACAATGTCTGTTGTACATTACATTATGGTAACTAATGAAATACGACAATGATCCTTGTTTTTCAATGCATTTATTTCTCATCTAGCAAACCCAATGTTCAAATTCAAAAAAGTAACTCTTAGATGCAATTCAATGATATCAAACATGGTGTTTGCTGACCTTTGTTACAATAGGATTTCACCTATAAAATTCAAATATGGATTTATGAGTCGAATTTTCTGCTACCGATTTTCTTCTGTTAAGCAGAGGATTCAATTTAACATTTCGCTACATATTAGTAAATTTTTTGGAATGCGTTTATATTTCGTTATGAAATAAATTGGTTGTGTCTTCGATATGTAGACACACGATGAGTACTAATTAGTACTCTGTCTAAAATTTTATTTCACAGATATAAAATAATGTAGAAATTTTTGTATTTGTCCTTTGTGTGGCATTTACATAAAGTGAAAAGTATGAATGGGCAGTTACTAAATTTGTGAGTATAAAATTGAAGTATTAAAATCTATTGGTTCAAGTTCAACATATAAAATCTATCAGTTAATGATCATAGCCTTACCCAGTCATGAAACTGTTAATTTTCCAATCAACAGTTCTTTTATAATTTTCGAAATAAATTATTAATCTCAAGCAACAAATCAGTCAATAATTTTTTAATAATTATCAGTGTAATTCATTTATATAATTTTAAAATGTTTATTGAACAAAATACAAAGATTCAGTTATCAAGCTTTTGTTTAAACATAATCTTCGATTATGATCGGAATATTACATTTACACACATGCCATAAATTGTACTTAATATTGTACTATTTTCTACAACTAATTAAGTGAACATAAATTCTTCCAGTTAAAATAATCTACATTTAAATAAAACGCAAAGCAAGCCTTAAAATTCTTAGTTTCACACTTTCGAAGAATATAAATTAAGAACCACATTTTCGATCTTCCTCTTTACGTTGTAACCGCCTTTAAATTCGATATTTCTAACATTTTTTATTACATCTTTTCGAGACTAGCCATCATCATATGATTCACTTCCTGTTAAATTTTCTTTTTTAATACTTTATTAAACTAACAAAAAATAACGAAAAACTAGACAAATGTGTTCCCAAGTTTTCGTCTCAATATACCTAACATTATGGCGTTTCCAATGTATGATCAAGTGAACAGAAAGTCTTCCGGTTCAAATATACTTCTTTGTAAAGAAACTCTGAAACATATCTTGAAATCTCTGGTTTCTCACTTTAAAAGGAAATAAATTAAGGAATACTTCTTCTTCCTTTCTTAACCCTTGTAGCTGACATTAAATTCGGTGTTTCTAACCTTCTTTTGCTTTACGTCCTTTCGAGAACAGCCATCATTATAATGTATTCACTTCGTGCCATACTACTTTTTTTCTACATATGTCAACTTTTATTCTTACTATTTTCTTATTATTATTTCAGCACGAAAGAAGTGTTGGAAAAAAATGAACAAACTTAGCCAATTTGTTACGGTACTGTTCCCAATGATTTCAAAAAGAAAGAAAAAAAAAGTTTCTTCCTGCGAAAGGAAAATATTACATGAAAAAGTTTTATCAGCTGGAGAAGAAGACTGAATTTCCTATCTTTGATCTTGCTTTTCGCTCTGATCTCGGAGAGTTGCTTAATACTTTTTCCAAAGAACTTGGAAACAGGTTTTTATTACCCAATAACCACATGCGAAAATAGTTCTTTAAATAGTGGATATTAATTTGTTTATTATTAACTTTCTTACCAATTATCTTAGGTTAACACATATTAAGCTTTATTCTAATAAATCATTTTTATGCATGGAAACGAGAATATGAATTGAGAGGAACACGTTTATAAATAATTATTTTGTTAACAACATTCATGGAAGCATACACTAAATTGGGCTCTTTATTTTCGTGTTGTGTTAAAAAAAATTGAGCAAATATATATTATTATAATGGTTTTATTGAAAGAAGAATTTGATTAACTATTTCGAGTAAATTTTATCAACTTGAAATTTAGAAATCGCTAAAAAATTCCGATGCCTGGCAAAAATTAATTAATAACACCAATTTGACTTTTTTTTAGAAATTTACGTTCTGAATTCGAAACCATTATATTCGTTACTCTATCAGATATAAATAAAACGCACATTTTCATTTTAGTTAAGATAACTGTATCCCACGGAAATGTTTCAAGGGCCTACATATACGATGGATCTACGGTGTAATCAGGTGTCCAACCTGGAACCCTCCATTTCCAAAGGTGAGACCTTTCCCATTAGCACAAGATATTGTAAAATATCTCCACGACGTTGTTCGATATTGTAAATGCCGTACAATATCGTGAAGATGTGAAAAATATTGTAGAGCATTTTGTGCTATTAGGGTTATCACCATACCTCCGCGGGCCATCTTCGAATTGGACTTATTTATTTAAGTAAAATAAATGCGAAGGAAAAAGACAATTGTTAGCAATTTCAATCAGTTTGCCGTTGAGTAATCGTATTCGAACGAGATATTTAACGCCTAAATGACAATGTAATTTTCTTCCGAATCCTATGGACGAATTTTCTATTTTGCTGTTTTGTTTATTTACATTAAAAACCATAACAACCTACTTCCGGTGCAATACTAAGTCAATGGAATCTTCAAAGAGGAAGCCCAAAAGTAATGCAAATAAACTCAATGTTAAAGAAGAAGAGAAAGACAATTATTTGCAATTTGAATCAGTTTGCCGTTGAGTAATCGCATTCGAATCAGACATTTAACGCCTAAATGACAATGTAATTTTCTTCCGAATCCTATGGACGAGTTTTCTGTTTTGTTTATTTACATTAAAAACCATAACAACTTACTTCCGGTGTAATTCTAAGTCAATGGAATCTTCACAGCGGAAGTCCAAAAGTAATACAAATAAAGTCAAGGTTTTTAATGTAAGTGAACAAAACAGAAAACTCGTCCGCATATTATATAATACAAACAATTATACATATATATATACAACATATATATACAAACAATTTCAATGAAATAAATTCTTCAAACCAGATAACATTGTGAAACTTTCGCTTTATAATGTTAAATTGTTAATCATTAAAACATGATAGGTAAGCCTTAGTGGCTCGTGTGACCAATTACACAAACAGAATTTGTCTGCAAAATTCGGTTCCTTTTATGAACTTTTTCATTGTCGAAAAATATATTGGTTTTAAAAAAAGCAAAGATTAAGGAAAGATGGCCTTCAAGTTTACGAGAAAGAGTCAATAGTTTCTAATCTGCGAAAGAGATGTCTCTTAAAAGAAGGAGAGAGAAGAGAGAGAAACTGGGTTCAAAAAAGAAGAGATAGCTGGAAAGCAATCACCAAAACATACTTTAATCTTTACAAAATGAAACGAATATCTAAACTGATTGATGCCTAAATATCAATTGCAAGATAAGCCTTAGATTTAAAATCTGAAGTGGCGCTGTTCATTATCTGAGCATGAACTTACCTTTTCGGGTAATCCAATAAGATCCAATGATAAATCTATCAATTACTTTGGCTTCCTGTAGTGGCAGGCAAACAATTGTTTGTATTTTAAACGACGAAAAAAGTTTACATCAATTGCTTCAACTCCGCGTAATATTTTAACCTTCTGATTGTTTATCCCGCGATTGCCGCAGGTAGGACCTTTCCTTCTAATGAAATTGTATCATTTGCCACAACCATATGCAGAGGATATATACCGGCAGTGAACGAATGAAAGAGTTCAAAAAGCCTTTGCGTAGCGTGTAATTGTTGCTACGCCATTAAAAAAATGTTTATGTCGTGAATTTGTATATTGTTACGAAAATCGTCTGGTGGGTATACGGTGAAAGAAGTCCAAAAAGCTGGATAACGTAAGCTGACGCTTTATTCTATGAATATTCAAGGAAACATAGAGCTCAGGTAAGAAAAATAGCATTTGTACAGATTAGCAACACAGTAGACAGCAAATCACTAATAATAACAACAGAAACAGCAATGTAAATAACAGCTGACCAACTCGCACTGCGAATCAAACTCCAAAGAGATTTCTTCCCACGTTTGAGCACCTCAATATTTATAGCTTTTCCGACAAGGTGTGACGTCACATGGAATTCTCTAGAAAAATCTTTAGATTTCGGTTCCTAAGAGAGATAGAGCCATAATTCTTGTATTTTTAGAACCTACATTTTGTCGTCAAAGTCGCCAAATTAGTCGACAAGGTCGGGGTCATTGGCCTGCATCCAATAAGAAGCTTTGTAAATCTCTCTTTCCTATCATAAGATTAACATGGTAGGGGAACACCATTACAGATATGTAGCATTATCTTCCACTTTTTTGAAACAAACATAAATATTGGTAGTATCCGTATAAGCAAATCTAGAATTAAAGCTATCATCTTTTGGTATGTTAACTATAATTCTAGTAATGTTAAGAAAACTGTTCTGTCATTTTTTTAAATACTAAGTTTAAATTTTCTTTTTGCACTGAAATTCAAACCACAATGAGGTAAACAAAATATAACCTATTCAAAATCATATGCATTGATCGCTTACCATTATTCAGATAGGAGAATTATTTTTAATGATAGGTTTGTATTATTTAGACAAGTCATTTTTGAAAGGTTAAAAAAGCAACGTTTCTAACAAAAAAAATAAAGAAACTGCTATTTTACCGTATTTTCTAATTCTTATTGTATTTTAAGTTTCTGTGTGTCATCCGATCTAAAGCCGCAGCTAAATATGCAAAACATATTCAAGTAACTATCGGAACCATTAATCTTCATTTCGCTGCCTTAAAGTGTCACAACATTTACCTAAAAGAGTGGAAATATATGTATGTTTCCTTATTATTGTTTCAAAAGTAGAGAAAGCCTTCCAGTTTTGCATGAGCAAACATGGCAATGCTTTTGAAAAGCAGTTTACTAAGTAAAATAGAAACGGAAAGAATTTATAATGCCAAACGCAGTTCAAACATTTTCTATCGAGACTTATGCACTTTGATTTTATATACTTGTTTTTTTCTTATGAATTGAAAAATAGTTCTGTGAACAATGCATTGGTCTTGAAAATCGCAAAGCAAAAGTAATAGAAAATTTGATGATATTGAACTGACCAATGGTACCTGATATTATTTATATATTTTAAAAATTCATTTTAGTGATCACACAGATTTTGTTTCAGACAAATAAAATTTTGATGCTACAAAATCCTAATCATTAAGAGCTCTCCCTTTTATTTCTTTACTACATTTATTTATTGAATGAAACATACTCGAGGCAGATTGTTTATAACATTATTTCAAGATAAATTAATTAAGCGTGCTTTGTTTTTTAGAAATTTTTAATTAAAGTGAAGTTCCAATGATAAAGCTATATCGTTGACGTAGCTGTCGTTCTCAAAAAACTTATTCAAAAAATTCACTGTTAAGAATTATCTTTTAAAATGCGCAACTTCTCCTAATTCTATCCCAATTTCTTAAAATGTTAATATCTTAAGAAAAGTATACGCACATTTAGGGTATATCGCTTAAACTGTGAGATATACTCCATAAAATCGTTTTACATTTGACAAGCATTTCTCTTATATGTTAATTATAGAATTTTTAGGGTAATTTTGTATGCGAAACGAAAGACTGTTAACAAAAGAATGGATCAATCGCAATCATATTTAAAGAAAATAATTAATATCTCTCTTTCAACTAGCAATAAAAATTTTTATGCTAAGTTCTCGTAATTTTTTCTTCGAAATGTGCTTTTTTGCTTCTATGAAGATCTGTAGATGCTGAATATTTCATTAAAAGTTAGTGAAATGTCTTAAAAGTAAATATATCATCCAGAGTGAAGGACTAAATATCGCGTTAATTCAGAATGAAGTTTGCGCACAGTGCATTTTTTTATTATTTGATGAAACCATTAATTTATTTACAGTAAATTACATTTACAGAATGTGGAGAAAAATGTTCTTTTCCAGAACTTTGGTTTTTGAACTTTTATTTTTGAAACAGCACAAAGCGATGATTTCAAAAAATTAAATATATTGTTATTTTTCTTTTTTCACTAAGAGTTATGAACAGCAACAGGCACAAAAATTATTTTCCATAGATGAGATTTTGTATCATATTTTCACATTCTGCTTGGTAAATTTTCCGTTAAGATCTAAAATCAAATAACTACCGGTGCAAAAGAACACATTTCTTTGTTAAAAATGGGGGATTAAGGCACATTACCTGATATTTAGATCTGTGATTAGTTCTTGAAAACAACCCATCTTCCTTCCATCGACTGCATAAGTGATTGAAATAATGGGAACATTCTATGAAAGTCGCATTGTATCGTCCATGTCCAAATCAATGGTTAATCAGTTTAGTCTCTAAGTATGTATAGTAAATGAAATACAGAAATATGTGAAATCTACTTGTTAATTGTTTAAAGATCAGAATAAAATATTTCTTATTTTTCCAATTAACGAAGCGATTCACATCCTAAATTTTTCTGATGTTTGTACACAAAATAAATCTCTATAAAAATGTCGGATTGATCATCGATTTCAGAAATAATTAAAAATAACAATTCAAAAAATGATTAAGTTTTCTAGAAATATAGAACATATATAAATTAAGTTTTCTAGAAATTTAACATTTTATGGAACATGAAAGAAATATTTAACGATGCACTTTTTTAAAAAATTCGTTCTTTAATTTTTTGTAAGAATATAAAAACGAAAAAACCTATTTTATTTGACCATAAGTATTTCACACGATTGTACTGAGAAGGAGTGACATAATAATATATGTAAACTTAATTATAACTATATAAAGGTTAACACATGAATAGGAATCCACGTATATAAATAAATAAAAAAAGTTTACGCAAGAATGAATTTATTAATAACAATGAATGATTTTAATTTTGGAAACCTTAAGCCCTTTCAGAATTGGGAAATATACCTATACGATTTCAATAAACATATTTCCTAATGAAAATCAGAGATAATCAAACTGGAAAAGTGATTATCGACAACAATCTTATTAAATGAAAATTCTCCAATATTCCATGGAGTGTTTAAATATTTTCGATTATTGAATTAATTTTATATGCATAATTCGTTTAGTGCCCATCTTTCAGACACTGTGAGCGCATTCCACTCTTCTGTCTGGCTCTAAAATTAGGAATGGTAAAGTAAATAATGTTTATTCAATATTCACAATCCCCTTAAAAATGGAATTAATTACAATCAATGCTTGGATATTTCAAACCACAGAGCGTTTCATGTTGAAATAGTAAAATTAATTAGATCATTCGTTTACTTTGCGGCTCGAATCAAAGTCTATAATTAGAAAATGGAATATTTAAATTGAATCAGAAAGATGGATTTTGAAACAATGCAGATTAGCTAGGTAAAATGTTTTTAAATAATAATTTTATCAGAAGTTATAAGAATCTTACAGTTTTACAACAAATATGCTTTTTGTTGATAAATGTAATGAGATTTCTTACATTTGATTCGGAGTTACAATAAGACAAAAAAAAAAAAACACAACACGCCGATTTTTTTTGAAAACGATCAGGCTGAATTAGTAATTTTCTAAATTATTGAAAGTCCTCGAGTTAAAATTACGAGTTAAATAAGCGTATTTTGGTTAATTATAAAATGTGCTTATTTGCAGTGGCTGTGAGTCGGGGGCAAGGGGGCAGTAGCCCCCTACTTGTTAAGGGGAAAAAAATTTTATTTCATTTTAGTTGCCTAAAACAAGGAATTGTACAAGGAAACCACTAATGTTTGGGGAAACTTGCTCATTTCTAATCTATTTTTTTTTAATTTTGTTGTCTACCACCTATACTCTAGATCTTTTAGATGTCTATACATTTTTTGCCCATTCGATTTTTCCACCTTATCGCCGCCATTGTTTATTTGAATTACTGTCTGTCTCTATTTGAAAACTATATCTGTTTATCATTTCATCTATCGTACCCCACAAATGATATTCTCGGTAAAAATGCAGCAGATTAAACTAAGACTGTCGTTATTATTTTCATTAGATAACATTCATACTATTTCGAAGTTTCAAAAGATATGGTGGACGCAATTTCAAAACCTACAAAGAGAAACTTTGAACTTGAATTTTAATAATACTTTGATTCAGGCATTCCTGAATTCAAAAATGTATTTCTGCTATTTTCACAAATAGCAATAAAATGCGTTATATTCAGTCTAAAATGACAAAAATACAAAATGAACTGAAGTAGCAGCTCCTGTTGTTTTCTGTATTTTATCATAAGCTAGCCTTTGTTATAAATGTCTTTCTTTTCCGTAAACTGGTTTAAAAGAAACTGATGTCCTTATGAGAAGTTGTGTTATAAGTCCCACTGCACACATGCTATTTGTGCTGGAAAGTCTTTAGCAACACAAATTGTCAATTAGGCAATTAGCGGCTTGGAGTACAGTGATAACAGTTGGGTACTGCAAATATACCTCCAATCTCTGGGGGAAATTATGAGCAAAAATTACTTGGATACCTCAGATCGATGGGAGGTATGTGTGCAGTGCCAAGCTGCTAAGAATTTATTTTCTACACGCAGCTAATCGCTTCTCCAATATTTTGCCGCTGATGATTTGTCCAACACAAATCGGGCGAGTCCACCAGGCATAAATAAGCAGGTTCTCATGTCCCTTTGAGACGCGATTATGATATAACGAGTGCTTAACCACCCCATAGTCCAACTGGGGCACCACGAGTACGTGAATGAGAAGCCGCCGGATAAGCATGCGGGGTCTCTTTCCCTGGCGGGTATAATAATGGTTGTGTGGCTCGTAGGGCTCACCTCCGAAGACGGGTCGTACCCCCATAAAAAGGGGATGTCGCATCAGCCGCTCTTATTCGATGCTATTTTGAGGTAGACTTTTGTGCCCTATTTTCTGTCGTGCCGCCGGTCTTCCAGATTCACAGGACGGCCTCGAGATAGGTCGGGGTGTTCCGATATGAACAACCAGTAACCACCCCATCGCATGGATCGCACCCTCTTGTGAGGGATTCATGCTTGTGATACTCAGACAGCGTTTATTTTGCATTGTTCTCAGGGCGTGAGTTGCAATCCGTAGAAGTCGGCCAATCAAATTCTAACTAATGCCCTCTTGACAAGTATGAGGTATTTCTTGTGATTAATAAAGTTTTTGCACAAAGTTCAAGATTTTTCGCTGATTGTCCGCAAATTTTAAACTTGTACTAATTGAAAATTAAGTTAATACTAAGTTTAAATTAGCACTTTGCGTGAGCAGGTGGACATGAGTTAAAAAATTAATTAATTAAAAATTAATTAAGTTAATCAATGAAATTACACATTATACTGCACACCGACGGTTTAATAATATATATCTGTATTCTTACGAATACTACTCAGAATATAAATGTACCAATACAGATAGAAATCATAATAAGATTAGCATTACATAGTTTTTGACGGTTTTAGAATTAGTCTTTTTTTATTTTTTCAAAATTACTAACTCATTAGGCAAGAAGCGGAAAAGTAAAATACGTTTAAAAATCAAAAAGTTTCTTAAATCCAAGAATCATAACAATTCAGGTTTCATCATTGAAGACTTTATTTCATAATTCCTCGGAAACGTTTAAGATATTATAATAGAATTCGTCTCCTAATAAGTCATGGTAATCGAATAAAAAATCTTTTGAAATGAAGTAATAAAAATATAAAAGTTCCATCAGAACATTTACAGAATTTTTGCTAAGGAGGAATAAAAATCATATTCTTTGATAATTGGCTTCTTTATATTCTTTGAATTTCATTCACTCAAACATTTAATTATCTTCTTTTACATGTCTTCAATTCATCAGAGACATAATCAAACAAAAATTACTCCTTTTCTTTCATTCTTTCTCACAGAATATTCACATGATAAATTTCTTGAATACATAGTAAAAATATGTTGCCGACTATTGTTGGAAGAAATTTAGGGAACTTTTATTCCTTTATGCTGTTTCTTTCCTCTTTTTTTCTTAAGTAGAAGTGAATTTCAAGAATTTTTTCATTTGATATTTTATGTTCTCTAAAACCGGTAATTAATTGGAATCTCAACGTTTCTTCAATTTAACGACAATCTTTACATTGTTGCAGATTCATTTTATTCTTTTTAATGGAATATAACGGAAAATAATTTTTGTGCCTGTAGCTGTTCATAACTCTTAGTCAAAAAAGAATATTGAAAGAAATTACAATCTTGTTTTAACTTACGTCCTTTCTCCTCTTGCAAAAGACGCAATAGATTCGAAAATTAAAGAGGCGAGGTATATTTCACAGAAACACGAACTAATTTCATTTGAGATTTAATTTGAAAGCAGCAATAACGAAAATGAAACTAATCCTATATTGTGCTAGATAATATTAATTATGTTGATTAAAAATATAAGAAAATCGAGTAGAATGATTGAGAATCTCAAATGTGTGCGGATTTCTCAATGTGTTTCATAATTTACTTAACATTTCAGAGGAATCTTCTTTAGATATTCAGGGGGAAAAATTAATTCCCTATATTAGGAAAACCAAATTTCAAACTAAGAGAGCCATGATATACTTTTAAACATCAAATAATATCACTGGATAGATCAATAGTATAATATCTTACATTCATCCTATCTTAAAATTTTTTAAGAAACTACAAATTTAAATAAAAACAGAGTTTTCAATAACCCAATTGAATCTGAAAAGGAAGTGAAACGCTCTATATGTTAAAGTTTCAAAAGTTCAGCTAAAATAAATTACATTATATTTTTTTCAGTCATTTGGATGCGATAGCAATAAAATTTATTTTTTCCTTAATTACTTGCACATATTCTGCATCTTTATAAAGTATTCAGTCATTAAACAGTTTTTTCATACAAATGCAATCTCAACTCTTCTTTCAGAAGATGGATATATTGCAATTAAAGAAAGTTAAAAATAAACAAATAAAAACCAATACAAGGAAAAAAGAACATATATAAGTGATTATTGATGTTGTAACCGCACTGTTTTCCGAGCTCGCCACCTAGCGGCCGTGTGGAGGAGACGGCAGTCCATGATCTGGGGTGGACGAGAAAACATGGTGTTCTCACCCGAGTGATTGTTTATTCTATATGTAATGAAGTGTTTTGTCCTTAATGTTTGTCCCTGTATGTTGTCTTCTTTTGTGTTTAAGTAAAAGTATCTAAACGAATCAAGACCCCTTTCTTTGATGGCTACTGTTATCCCTAACAGAACTAAGAATATGACTTACCCAAAAGGTTACAATGTAAGAAATTTTTATCTTTTAAGTCTGGCAGTTAGTCTACCCTAATTTATTTTAAAAAGCATACATTTTCGCACTTAAGGGGGCACCTCGAATATGGGCATGAGAACCTGCTGTATAAGTAATCAGAGTCGGTCGGATATAGTAATGATGGTGTGACTCTTAAGCCGGCCATTCAGTTCACAGATAAACTGGCTATTTTGGAAAGCGGAGCGTAAACACTGGAGTTTAAAGTCTCGCTTCAGAGGGACCCTGAAAGAGGCTAGCGAAAAGAACAATGCCTTGAGTAGATTGAAACCTCGCTTTGAGGGTAGCATAAATTAAAATCTGCTCACTGGGGAAAATCGAAGACTGATTGACAAGCAGCTGTAGAGAGGGGAAAAAGATCGCTCCTCCCTGCCTTCGTTCAGAGTTAGCGTCCTTTTAAATACAAGTGAATGCCGTGCTTGTATTTTTCGATTAAAATGGGTGAAAACAACCGGGCTTAGGACAAATGGCATGGCTATACTTATGTGAATGGCCGGCTTTAGAGTCCGTCAGCGATGACTGGTCTTACCCCTATAAAAAGGGGTGCCAGCGCATGGGCCCTCGGAATAAGGGGTTTTTTGCGTAGGGTACAGTGCCAGTGTTTTTGTCGCGGCATCCGGTCTTCCATTATAAACATGGGCTGCGGAAGCTGGGGCGGGTGATTGGTGATTCTTTGTGATTATTAAGTATAACTTGAGCTGTACTAATGCAAGCTCATCACCAGAGCTGAGCGCGTATTTAAACGTGTCTTCAAAACAGTGACAATCATTTAGCTCATATTATATAAATATAAATGGCTTTACAAAAAACAAATAATTATTTTTTATATCTATAGAAACTTTTAGCCCACCGTGTGTAAATTATTCTGAACCGTTAAAACTTACAAAGTGACATCATAATGCTAGAGAAGTTCCTTCAACAAAAGGACTCTCTTCTATTCCTATTTTCCCTTTTCCTATTGCTTTTTCTATGTGTGAAATTTTAATGAACATTGAAACAAATAATTCTAACAATATGCCGAAATTGTTTGCAGAATTTCTTTCAATAAAATTCTTCTTTCCTTCTATTTTCCTTTATTTCTATTGATTTTTCTGAATGGTTATAACTATGTGAAAAATGAAACATGCAAGATGCTCTCGTTGCGCTACAGAATTCCTCTCAATTAAAATGAAACTATAAGCAAGGAAGTATACTCGCAGTAAAAAGTCGATGCATGGAAGGACATGCACAAAAAGATGTCTATTCCACAGCAATTATGAAAGTTTTGAAATTAATGTTAACTTAAATTTAAAATTAACATATATTCGAATTTCAAGCCAATGTTTTTTTCCAGAAATCTCTTTAGTTTATTTCATAAATAAAATGCTTACAACATGCACATTTACTTATCTGCTCTAAGATCTTCCTTTCGAAAAACCTCAGTTGCAATGTTAAAGATAAAATGCTTATTTTACAGGGAAATACGCATGAAAAGTATGTAATTTTCTTCTCTTCAGAATTCTGAATTTATTCAGAAATATTACAATCTTTCCTAAAGTATCCTTAATAACTTACGTACACTGAACATTTCTCATAGTTTGACCGTAATAAATTCGTTTATTCAATACTAGCCACCTTCTGCAACCATCTTGTTCGCCGGGAATATAATTTCAATATATCTCTTGTAAATAATTTCATATTCATGGTTCCCTTATCAAAGTTGTTTGAATTTCTGATAGACATTTAACACATGCTCTTTTAGTGGCCTTTCATCTGTTTTATTCATTGTCTACATGAACGTGCCAAAGCTCTCCGTATCATGTAACCTCTAATTGGTCCCTGTCGGCACAAACTTCACTTTCTTATTATTCACGCAAAATACGCATTTGATTTTAACATTAAAATGGCAGCATGCTAACTGGATTAAAACATGCTGCTAAAAAGAATTAAATCATCTTTCAGCGTAGTGGATGTATTTCTTAATATACTAACTATCTTAAAGGACTTTGTATACAATTATTATTTGTATTTATTACTCACAGGAAAATTAATGAAACAAAAATTATAGAAAATTCCTTAGCTTTCAAAAACGGTAGAGAAGCATGCAATTAAATACTTGTTTAAACAATGAAAACGGTTTGAATTACATTTACTACAATGACAAGTACTGTTGTAAATTATGACTAAATATTTTTAAAATTAATTAAAATTAGACAGAAAACTATTACGGCAGTTTAATTGATATCATTGAAATGATAATTTTTCTCTCTTTCAGATGGTGTCGAAATGATTTTTATGCTGTAATCTATTCTGAAGTTATGAAGGGAAAAATCTGAAATTTTGCTTAATTTTAAATTAATTAAAATTATAATTAAAATTTTTTAAAAAAGGGCCCCGAGGTGCACATTCCCACCCTCCAAAGGATTTTTGTGACAAATTCTGCAGCTTTAGATCCAGAGGTCTGCCCTGCAGAGCGCCAACACACGTACACACACATACATTCTCCTTTATTATTAGTAGAGATTGACTTGTGGTGATTTGATTAGAATTTGGAAGCTCCATATCGTTGTGAAATATCCTGCCAATATCCTTTTCTTTGAAAATAAGGAAGAGAAATAAGAAGTGTGGGGGCATAAAGCACTTTAAGATTTCCTTTTTTAAGATATAAAACCTATAAAAAGTGACAGTGCATTTTCACTCCTCTGTCGCAAAGCTTTATACGTGTCTAGAAGCACGAAATTTCAGTGCACTAAAAAAAGCTATCAAACTGATGTGAGAATGGAATCATGAAACCTTTCATTATAAAGGAGTCATTCACCGACATGCATGGTTTTTTAAGACTTCCTTATTCTCAAATCTAGGAAAAAGAGAAAAATAACAACAAAATGCAGTCACGGCTATTTTGTTAAAGAAACTAAATTAAATCTTGTTTAAAAATAAAATACTGTGTAAGATTTTCAGTCTAGGGTTTTTCGAAGTTTTAGTGCTTATACTTACAAATTTATGTGGTAAAACACAATCTTTTACCACATTTAACTCTATGAGCCCTATTCCACCTCAAACCGCCTCATTCGACAGAGGCCGTACTCAGGCGATTTCGGGCCTGAGTGAATTTTACGGGAGAAAACTGGTTCCTTTCTTTGTTGGCAATTGATCGCCCAAATTCGGGTGTCGTCCTCCTGGAATTTCTGTAAAGAAAGGAAGGATTTCATTCTGTTTTCGTGAACGAAAATTTACTTCAGTTTTTGAGGTACTGGAATTCTCACTCTAGCCGGGTCCAGAGAGCTAATGTAATAGATATTTTCATCAGTTTGGCATTATTTTAAATATTTTGAGCAAATAAAATAATAAATCAGTGAGAATTTAATTTTCTTCTTGAAAGTAGGAATTAATTACAATACATCCCTCGCAGTTATATTTGAGTAAATAAATATATCATAAGCTTAAATTCAAGTACAAATCTAATAGCTGTTGTCTCTTGGGGTAAGCATGAAATCTAAGATACCATTCTTTGCACTATAAAAGCCATGATATATATCCAATTTCTAGATTTTAGTTTTAAAAAACTAATTTCTAATATATTCTACCTTTTACCAATGTCTTGACATTATTGATTTTGCACTCAAGATCTTCCTAACTTTTACGTGGAACAAACAAGATGAAAAGACAGTCGACTAAATTTCCGATATTCCTGATTTCCTCTTCTATAGATCCGGAAGAGAACGGATTTCAGCTAATTATTATGTCTCCAGTAGAGAAAAGGACATATATCTTATCCTCTTCGATATTCTTCTTTTTCTACCACCTGGTTCTATTTTGCTTGCTCCGTTGGCAGGACCGACAGGATAACTTCAATCGGCTACAATTCTGCTATACTATGCCCGGGACACGATCCAACCTACCAAGCTAATGGAGGAACAAAATGGTCTGTGTGATCTGAATATTGAGGAAAAGTCA
Source organism: Araneus ventricosus (assembly GCA_013235015.1). Taxonomy (NCBI): domain Eukaryota; kingdom Metazoa; phylum Arthropoda; class Arachnida; order Araneae; family Araneidae; genus Araneus; species Araneus ventricosus. Next base: position 117,252 of record BGPR01003999.1, read on the forward strand.
TTCTCTTCAATAATGAGAATCGGAACAAGGCACTTTTTTTAAATAGTAAAGCTGCATCGCATTAAGTTTATTCTCTGAAAGATTGAGCAATAAACTTGTATTTTCCTTTGCACTTCATCCTTTCTAATTTTTTATAATTAAATAAAATAGATTGAACTGAGTGATGTAAACCATATGTGACCAATATTGTATTTACAGTTGCAATTAAAGTTTAAAGCATTTTGGAGTCATACATATGTAACATTTAATTGGAATTATTTTTCTTGAAGCAACTTCTTAAGTAAACTGATATTTAAATAAAAAATTTATTCTATCTTATATAATTGTATATAGTTGCGAGCTTCCTAAAAGTGTTTTTAAAAACCAGAAATTGCTTTTTCAGTTGAAATACTAATTTCTATTAAAAAGTTTATTTCGATTTTGTAATAAATTTGCCTCAAAGGAATGTTTTGTCTTATTTATTCCAAGAAGACAGTCATAGCCAATGATTCCTTCTTTCGAAGAAGCATACAAATTTTTTTCTCAGAATGCAAATAACAAGTCATTATTTTTTTTATATTTTCCTTGGCACTAAAACTCACCAAAATGATTTAACTCTAAATTCTTCAAGATTTTAAAATATTTTTGCTAAAAAAGAAGAACAAATTTTTTTACAAATCTCAGTCAACAAACGGTCATAGTCAGTGATTCTTTTCTTTTGGAGAGGTTTATAACCATTTTGCTAGATATTAAATTAACATTTCATTATTTTTCAGATTTTTCTTTAGAACTAAAATTAAATACATTTATGAACGCTAGATTCTTCCAAATATAAAAATAATATTTAAATCCTAAAAGACTATCAGTTTTACAAACATCAATCAAATATATACTACATAAGATGAACAATGCATAATTATATCTATAGATGCTAGTTCCACTTATATAATATAGGAGTCCCTTGTTATTGATATCACTCACAAACAAACTTCAAATTAACGTTTGTCTCTTAAGTTTGAAAATGACTGTAAGCAATGTCTTCAAGATTTTATATTTGAATGAGAAAATGTAAAATTTTACACACAGTTCTTGATTTCTGTAGATTAAACAAAGGCTTTCAAGAAATGAATGAATCTCTATAAAACATAAATATGGAAGCAACTTCACACATGTATACGTTCCTGCTGTTTAAATTGTCTTTGATAAATCAACTGTATCTTATAATCAGTGAAAACTCAAGTGCACAATACACTGACAGCCACACGCGATCGGGTAACTGGCGAATGAGTACATGATTATCCGCATGTATTTTGCTTCAATTGTTTAAATTGCTCTCATCTTAAATATTTATTCATCAACTCTTCTATTACTTAAAATTAAGCATTCTATATATAATAACTATTTTTAAATATCTTAGGATCATATTCAGAACTACGTAACTGGGCGTAATGACAAACCACATAGCTTTCCCAGTTCTATCAAAATCAGTTGAAATTGACTATAAGTTAAAACTAATAATAAATTAGAATGTGTGTGTGTGTGTCTGTGTTGGTTCTCTACAGGACAGACCACTAGGCTTAGAGCAACGATATTTGGCACAAACATACTTTGGAGGGTGGGAATGTGCACTTCGGAACCGTTTTTTTTTTTTTTAAATTTTAACTCACATGTGGAGTCAACACTGTCTGAAGGTCATTGTCATTCCTTCATGCGACCCTTCTCTTGAGTATTAAATGGGTTTGTCTGAGTTTCAAGGTGATTTCATACTGTTTTATCCTTCTGTCACAAAAATTACGACTCGGGCCCGTTCGTGTACTTTGAAATTTTTTTTTCACGTTTTAACGTTTCAGTTTGATAATTATATATTCAGTGCGCATTTCAGCGATTTAATATTTAATTTTACATTGTCAGAAATGTTTAATATGTAATAATCCTGTCAATAATCCACCAAGACGAAGAATTTTCTTGGAAAACTTCAGTCATATGAAAACACCTCACTACTCGATCCCAAAAAAGGGTTTGAAAGAAATAAAACTATCATCAAAATCCATGAAATGCAGTAGGTGCAATATATAGTATACTTGTAAGCGTCACTCTCTAGAAAAAGTTCAATGATAAGAAACTAAGAAGAAAGTCTTTGTTGTGCAATCTTAATTGGTATTATACTATTTTTTATTATATATTGCTTAATAGCATTTTTAGAAAATAATAATGTTAAATCTCATTGCTTTCTCTGATTTCAGTATAATTTTCGATTTTGCAAATAATATAAAATTTAATTTTCACTCTTGATGAAAGGATTTACTTTCCTGATGTGTCTCTTATTACTATAATGAAGTGATTTACAACTGCAAGGGTAAAAATGAAGAAACTTATTGTGTCGTAAAAAGTATGACACACTTCCGCTGGTGTTAAAAATTTTAGCACGCCTGCTGGAAGGAACTTTCAAAAATATTATAGCACAAAAATTATTTTTACACTGTCTGAAAATTAAAAAATTACCTTTTCAATGATATCAATTAAGTTGACGTACGATTTTTTCTCTAATTTTAATAAATTTTTAAAAACTTTTTTGGCATAATTTACAGCAATACTTTCCATTGTTGCAACGCATTTCAAACCATTTTCCTTGTTTAAACAGATATTTAATTGTTCTCTTCATTTGTTTCTCTTCCATTGTTGAAAGCTAAGAAAATATCTTACTAAATGTTACTTTCTTCTCTTATTTGATCAATTTTTCTGCAAAATCTGCAAGGAAGTTCTGGAAGTTCTCAAGATAGTAAGTATATATAATGAAATAATTCAGTGAACTGAAAGATTATCGTAGCTATGTTTTAATTCCTTTTATCAGCGTGTTGTAAGCCAATTAGCATGCTTCTGGACGTAAAATGTGCCGCGCCAATTTAATGTTGAAATCAAATGCGTATTTTACATTATTGTAGACAAGGAACAGAACAAGTGCAAGGCTACGAAAAGAACGCGGGTTAAATGTCTATAGAAATTTTAAGTGTAAAACTTTTTTGTTAAGGGAACCATGAACATAAAATTATGCATAAGAGATTCATTGGAAATTTTATTTCCGGCGATCAAGCTGGTCGCCGAAGGCGGCTAGTTTAAAATATTTTTCAATTTCACACAGCATGAGTTCCGAATTGAGTCAATCCGAAACCGTGCTAAGAACGTAAAACAGTACATCCATCAAACACGCAAAATAATTCAGAAAGAGAAAATGTTGCAGATGGCAAAAAAATCTTCTGTTAATTAATATAATTGGTTTCTTCATTACATTAATTAAAAAAATGTCTTACATTAATAATTACTTAATCAGTAATTGCATTCAGTAATAATTATTCTATATCTGATAAGATTAGATAGGCCAGGAGGTAACTTATGTATCAATATAGACAAGAATTAAAAAACTAAGTAGCATTCCTTCTACCATCGTTCCTTTTCTTCAAAACAGACTAACAATGATTAAAACCCGTCAGTGCCCAGCGTTCTATTTATAGGACAGTTACATTTCACTTTTGGCGAAACTGAATGCATTACATTGTTTCGTTTTTGCTTTGTTTATGAAGTCTACAGGTATGACCAAATTTCTAAACAGTTTTCAACAGGCATATCCAACCCGTTAGCCAGAGTTTGAAGTCAAAATTTCGTCATTTTGAATTTGTTTTTATTTTTCCTTTGATTTATTTTTGAAGTAATCCAAGGAATTATAAAGTGATTTTTGTTTTTTGGTATTTTCCTATATTTGAAAAATCTTTCACATTTATGTAAAAAAAAGATTTCAAAAATATTTTTTTCGATTTTTGTAAAAAAGTTTTTCTAAAAGAAAAAAAGAAAATCAAAAAGAAATTTTTTTCTCTGAAGTTAATCTTACATCACAATTAACTTAGTTTTGGTGTTTTAAATATAATTAAATAGAAATTTATTGAAATCTTAAAAGTAGTTGTTGAAAACAAAGTTGCAAACAGTAAACTTCTATAAATCGAGGTGAATAGCTTCAATATTTTTTTCATAATAAGTAGTGTACCTGAACAATACTATTAACACTATGATTGATTACTTCACAGGAGAACAGTTACACATATAAGAGGCGAATGCCAGAAAATGCAATTGCTATACTTTTTAGGATGCAATTAATCAATAAAATATGTCATTAGTCATTGTGCTTTAAAACGACTGATGTAATTCTTCTCATAGTTCAGTGTCTACATTTTTTAGAATTTAGAGGCAGAACTAACCAAAAGAAACGGTTAAGAGATTTGAAGAAAATAATGTCTAAAAATATAAGCTACGAGCATTCAATCACTTTTGCTCCATGAGAACTTGATAAAGAAGTAAGATTTATATACCCGATCACTTGAATAGTCTCATCAGTAATAAATCATAAAGTATGCTTAATTACGGTTATGTTTTCCAGAAATAAAATTTAGCAATAGTGATGAAGCTTTCATAATCCTTTTAATTTAAAAAATATATACAAATCATGTACCTTTCCTCAAATTTTCTAGTTTCGTGTAAAGGCACTTGATTCCATAAATCAAGAATTCTAAAGCAGAAAGTTTCTAATTGCTTGTGGTTATTGCCGAGTGAACTAAAATTAAATATATCTATGAAAATACCTCACATTTCAAACAACTTGCGAAATTTTACCCAGATAAGTTCTTTTAAAATGTCTCTAAATTCAGATAAACTTATGCAACTTTATTAAGATACATTCTTTTAAAACAACTCTAAATTTCTCTTCTTACAAGTTAAACTAACCAACTTTTCTAAAATTATTTTGAATAAAACCCTGAGATACAACCCTTGCAATAATTCCCCCTGTTCTCTCAGAAGGAGAGAAAGCGTAATTGAGAACCACCATGGCTGCAGCAAAGCACTAATGGTCCAGCTTCTTCAAATATTGACCAGAAGTTTGCGTTGTCGCTTTTTCTTTCGTTTTACCACTTAGGCGACCTTTTTCTTTCTTTGTAATGCACTAGTTAGCCCTAAGTAAAGTTGGGGCATTCCCTC
>BGPR01004000.1:0-28845 GCA_013235015.1 Araneus ventricosus
TAAAAATCTCTAAATGTCGATAGGTCAAAATAAATCTTTAAAAAATATCACAATTATATAAATTATTGAAAATAATAAGCAAAAATACACTGGTGTCCAAAAATAATGCACAATTTTGAAGATACTACAATATTGGAGTTAATATGGATACTATGGTTCGGAATCAGTTGCTCAGAATCGTAGGACATACTATCGTCGGAACTCACATTTAACAGTGAAGATTCGGTCATGAGAGCAATTGGGGGGGGGGCGGGGCCCAGAAAAGGATGAAGGAGAAAATGGAATTTGAACCATCCTGTTTCACAGAAAGCTGATAACGAGATGTAACTTTCATCAATGATTACGTTTGTTGTGCTTAATATTTACATGCATTTTCATAAAAATAGCACGTATTTTCGATAAGATATAGACGCTTACTTAAAAAATCCCAAATTTCCCCGCTATCTTTTTGCTTATAACATGCAGAGTTTTCCGCCAAATTCTACAAAAGTTAAAGAATACTTGACAATGTGTAAAAGAAGCATTGTATTAAAATTTGAATTAAATAATTTAAATATTACAGAAAATATGAGCATTTGTAGTAAATAATTTTTTACTGAACATGTGCGAAACTTAGCGTAATTTTTTTTCATAACTTCAGTGACAAATATACAGGGCAACTTATATAAAAATTCCAGTTCATTACCATTAATATTCGGAAAGAAATCGGCATTGCAACTTAACTTGGTGAATTTCGGTACACTCTAAGAGAAGCTAAATGACGAGGGTTCTTGCACAAACTGATATTTTTTAAATTTGAACCTTCCAATAATAATTATGGAACTGTAATTTAAATAAGGTATTTAACTTATAAATATATATGAGTATTCAGAATATTCAACTTTCATAAAATTCAATATTACTATTTTATTAATAATTTTAGCCTTCATCCCTTTCTGATGGCCCCCTAGTTGTCCTCGTGACCGAATCTTCATTGTAAAATGTAAGTGAGTTCCAACGACAGTATGTCCGACGATTCTCAGCAACTGATTGCGTACCATAGCATCACTATTAACTCCAATTTTGTAGCATCTTCAAAATTGTGCATTATTTTTGGACACCAGCGTATTTAGTCTAAACTGAATTTATTATTCAGAAAAGATTATCTTCTTTTAACTTTTTTGGAAAACTCTTATTCTGCTATGGTGTATGTATTTCTTAGAAAGTATAATGCATAATAAGCTCTTTGCTTGCTAATTAGATTTTCTGTGCAATAGAATGTCGAAAATATAATACTGGTAAAAGATTATATCTGACACAAGTACATTTCTGTCCATAAAACTTTCCCGGTTAAATGCTTTTATGTTATATAAATGGATATTCCGCAGATATATGAATGGATATTCCTATCTAATTGGATAGAGATGTTTTGCTATCTTTTGTTAGAAAAAATACAAGAAAAGAAACTAAGCATTGTATATACAACAAATCTGGCATGTTAGACCACAAGGAATTGTCCGGATATATTTCGCAACATTTTTCTCGCCTATATCTAACTCAATAATGTGCATGGTTAGGAGAGCAATCGCATTATGCGGGTGAAGCAATTAATTCATTCCTTTCATTATCATACTAGAAAGTTGGACGCTGATTGATAAGTGGAATAAAGTCCTCTATTCACTCCTGTTCAGTCTGGAATATAAGAACCATCAGGGCATGAAAGAGCCATCAATTTAAGTGTCCAGTTAGGGTGGACATTAATTCAGTTGTATGCGCTGTTGGTGACACCTGGGCGAAAATTGGTCCATCCAAATGATTAGAGAAAGAAAAATACGGGATTAGAATGAGCTTTATGGAATCGTGGGAATGATTAATATCTTTGCGTGAAATCCAAATGTATAAGAATGCTAAGCAGTTTCACTTAATGGGATTTGGTGGTATGATTCATTTGTAAAAGTATAAAAAAAGCTTTGATGAATTCAATAAAATGTTTTAGAATTTTTTTTACAAAAGGTTTTCGTTAACTGTACTGTAAGTACATCTGTTGTTTTTTTTTTCAAATTTAAGGAATATTAAATCTGTTAAAAAGAAAAGTACGCAGAAGAAACAGAATGGTAAGCAGCAACCCACAACAAATCTGAGTCAATCCAAAAATTTATGAAGTTTCGTGAATTTAATACTTTGAGCCACATATGAAGAAGTCGGCGTCACGCACAACGATTAGAATTTCAGTGTTTTCTTTCAGAGCCCTGTAGAGAAAACAAAATGAACGCACTTACATAAGAGCGCAAGATATCGACGGTATGATTTTCAGCATTCAGACGGTTATGTTATACAAGGTGTCCACACTTGGTCCAATAGGTAATTTCTAAACCATCAGAAATAGACATATAGTTCCAATTGAAAAAATGCTTTAAATGAGGGAAAGAGTTATATTTTATGTTTTTGAGTCTATAAGTACATTTCTAAAAAAGCTACGAATTCTAATTTTTTATACGGTCCCCCTGATCTATCAGTCATATTTAGTAAAATATTCTTCACTTACTAACATTTTAAATAAAAAAAGTGCCACTCTTCTGCGACTAAATCTGATCGAGTTATTGAGCTATGAACATCGCTGCACTTTACACCATTTCAATAGCCGCCTCGAAGACGATCCACCAATCAGTGCGTAACATTTACTCGTCGAGGCCGCTGATTGGTTTAAAATTATGAAATGCAGAGCTCCATAACTTGGTTAGTTTTAGTCGCAGAAGAGTGGATTTTTTTTGTTTAAAATATTAGTGTGTGAAGAATATTTTACTAAATACGACTGATAGGACCGGGGGACAGTATAAAAAATTAGAATTCGTAACATTTTCAGAAATATATTTAGTGACTAATAAAACATGAAATATAATTCTTCCCTTCATTTAAAGTATTTTTCCAATTGGAACTATATGTCTATCGCTAACCGTTTAGAAATTAGCTATTAGACCACGATAAGTGTGGACACCCTGTATATTAAAGTTTTCAAGCAACACAAGGGCTATTTTGGGAAGCCCGTCGTAATTTGGGACAGACCTTCGAAGTGCCTACATACAGTTTCTTTTTGAGATGATAAAACAATACAGCGGAGTACCCTGAGTTCGAAGAACCAGTTTTTTATAGACTATTTTGATTGTAGTTTTACGATTGGTCAACCTAATCAACTTATTATGAACTTTATTAAACTTCCACAAGACGATTAAAATTAGCCATATAATAACGAAAGCCAAATAAATTCAAATACAGGCCACCGTAAAGTCCAAATTTTGGCAAGTATGTTAGCTGTAAATTACAACCAACAATTAAATAAATGCCTTGAAATTAATTTGGGCATTTTGGGATTTGCCCGGACTTCCCACTACAACACCACAAATAGGCGCTAAGCCCACCGACACGTATTCCTATGAAATTAGGTCTCCAACCTGTTTGATAGCAGGTTTTGAACCTGTAACCCACCTGTCTGGAAGCTTAGACCTTACCACCAGGCCATTGTAACACCAGTAAGTAGATTCCATGCGTTTAGTTCAGTGCGTGCGATAGTATTGTCAAAACATTGGGAAACGTATGACATAATAATTAAAATTAAAGCTTAACATCTGGTTAAAATAACCAATTATTTGTTTAGAAATCCTAATCGCACTTTATCTTATGTGCATTTTTAATTGACAGTTAGTTATTTGTTCCAATGAGCAGTGATGTGGATATCTGTTACATTCCCATGTGTATTTAGCAATTCATATAATTAGTATAGAACATTACAATTGTGATTATATTATGCTGTTACTATAGTTTACTACCGTTTTTTCATATTTGGAACTCTTTATACTCCAATTTATACCCATTTTATTCTTTCCACACGTTCTGTAATATATACCCACCTCGATAGTCATAAGACCGATGTTTTATTAAGGATCAGAGATTTACTTTGGAGACCATATTTCACAATAAATCAGCCGTGTTCGTAGTAGGGTTTATGATTCCCCGGCATTTCTTTCCTCCCCGGAATTTCCGGGAAATCCCGGAAACATAACAATCATACCCGGGATTCCTGGGAATGCATCAAAATCTGAAAAAATCTAAAAATGAGTTATTTTTAATTAACATCAATAATATTTACACAAAATAAGGATATTCATAAAAACTAAAATTTATACTCCTTTATACATTGAGCTTAAAAATACAAATAAAATTTATTAATTATTCATTTTTAAAGTATGATTTAAGAAAACTTAAGAAATCTATGCTTTTATCATTCAACCTAGTTTTTAGCTTTGTTATGAACAACCCTGCAGCAGGAAATGCACTTTCAGCTTCAGTTGATGTTATAGGAATTGTTTTCAAAGCCTCATCCAGTTTTATAATACTTGATGATCGATTTTTCTGTTGAATCAAATAACTGAAATTCTTGCTTTACTATCTTGATCAAGCTAGAACTCTTGCTAGTTGAACAAAGTAGGACCATTGTCTTTGAGTGGGTCGGTTTTTCTAATTTATCGTGCAACGTTAAAGATTTCTCTTCCAAAGTTTCCGGGCTTTCTTCTTCTGAGTGTGAGGAGTTGGAGAGTGATTTGTCTTCCTCTCAAAAGAGGCTTGTCATAATTAATTTAGATGGTTGAATCAAAGATTTTTTTATTTCCTAAACGTGAAAGATCAACAGTAACTGCAGCAGCATTATTCTCTCAAAAATTTGGATATTGCATTAATTCCACTAAACTAAAATTGCGTCTCTCACTATTTCTTTGGACCAGAGAAAATTTCATATTCTTACCAAATTCTGAGTTTTATTGGTTCAAATCTCCAAAAATGAAAACAAATACTCCTTCGGCAGTTAGCAAAGTGGCTTTTCGACTGCATTATTTTTCTAGCCCAATCCTAGCTTCAGGCTTGCTACAATTGCAGTCAGGGTTTCAAATTCTACATTAGCCGACATTTCTCGTTCTTTAATTTTAATTAATGCTTTTGAAACTGCTGATTTTATCTCGAAAAATCTTTCAAGTATTGCCAGCAAACTATTCTAACGTGATTCGGTGTCCAACCAAACCAACTCTTGATAGCCAAACTCTGCTTTCACATAATTTTGTAAATTTTCATTCATGAGAGGTGATTTTCTGAATATTTTTACAACTTTTTTTGTTCCCGGGAATTCTCGGGAATCAAGTATAATTCCCGGGAATGCAAAAAGTATGAAATTATTTCTATTTTCCGGGAACCCGGGAAAGAAATCCTTGTACGTAGGCCTGTCTGTCCCTTTAAATCTGTCGTCGTGGGTCAAACGTCCCTACATTTCTGCGGCATGGAAGCTTGGAAAACGGGGCACCATCTGATTTTCTGTGCTCAGGTGTCTTTCTCATCACCTGGCCACGATTCAAAGTCCGTCTCAAAATAGTTCTCGTGTATCTTAAAATCTCACATTAAAAGCTAATCACTATTTTTAGAGAAAATTCAAGGATAACATTCGAAGAACATCTCATACGCCGTCAAACTTTGATCGGAAGCGTATTGAAGTACTGCTTTGAAAGAAAAAAGTTGATTTTGCATTCCGGTTGTCAATGTTTCCTTTAAGTATCCTTTTAATTGTTTTAATTTCGACACATAAATTTTAATGGCATATCATGTAAATTTTTTATTTTTCAAACACTTTATATTTATGTTTTTAATAACCTTTAATTTTATCTTTATTGACACTTTATCTTTATATTTACTTTTATAACTTTATTTCAAGCTATAGTTGGAGAAATCAGAAGAAACCGAAGAAGAAGATATACAGAACTGCAAAACCTGAGGAAGATAGAGAGCACAAAAGTTTCTATTGGTTTTACATTTTGAGTTCTCATATGCTATTTTTTCTTTTATTGACAGCATCTGGGATACACTCTGTATAACACTTTTCTGCAAATTTAGGTCCTTCAAAGCAAAATTTCAGATCAGCCACTTTGCAATTCTTTCTTTTAGAAACAAGTTTCTTACACTCAGCATTTCTCATAAAACTTCTAGTTTTGTCATCAATACTTTGGGATTCAGTAAAGAACGCGGTTGAGTTTTTCAATTGATCATGCCATATGTTTTCATATACCTATTCTGCAATCTTTTTTTAACGTAGGACTACGTTCTTCCCATTGGGGTATCAGGGAGGAATTTGATTCACACTCAAAAACGCCACAAAAAACGTTGTAGGGGACATCCTTTATATCTCGGTAACTACATATGTCAAAAACATAACTAATGTCTTATTTTAGAGATAAAGGGTAACAACAGAAGTTACAAAAAATTTGACAATCGGAATTGTAGTTCAACGATTACTGAGCATCAAAGTTGGGAAAAAATACGCATGAATTGGTGACGTCACACGCTTGAGGTGCGGGCGCACAACTGGCTGACGTTCTCGCTTGCCACATTTTCGCGAGCGAGATTTCGTGATTGAGTTGAAAATTTTGTTTCGACAAATTTAATACAATAATGGCTTCGAGAAACAAAAGAGAATCTCGAGTAACAAAGAGAAACCGAGAAACTAAAGAGTCACGCGATTATAGTAGTCCTACGCCCTTAACATCAGCGGCTGCTTAAAAAAGTCAGCCTCAAAGTCAGACATAAAGAAAATATTATAAATGACAAAAAAAAAATCAATCAAAAGATTTTGATAAATTTCAAAGTTTAATATCACTACGAGACTGAAAAATCGATTTCTCTTGTCATCTGTGTATGTGTATGTTCAGCCTTTATGTTTAGAAACATAATTATTAAAAAATATAACGTAGTCAACGAATTAAATTTAGCGTGTGTTGGGTGTGCCAAAATTTGTAAATAGGAATTTTGAAAGAAATCCCTGAACACAATTCTTACCTTACTTTGAAATGGCATGTGAAGTTCCAGTGTTGGACATCTTAAGGAGTTGCAATCGGGTGAAAATTCAAAAAGCCGTTTAATTATAATATTGAAGAATATTTCTTTAAATAATGAAAGATGAATTTAAAATCTTCAATTGTTATTTTGAGTAGATCTAATCCATGGCCATAATTGCGATAATATCATCTATTTTTTAAACTTAAGTCTGTTGAGTTGAAAGTTTCATTCGCTGATGGTCGCAACCCATACCATCTGTTTCTTTGTCAGATTCCAAATCAACTTCTGAAAGGTACAAATGAATTCTTGAATGAACTAACCGGGTAGAGGCCGAAGATCACATTTCTTTTCACAATAGGAAAGGAACGACTAATCTGATTTCCGATGTTGTTTCTAAAATTTCGGTTTGTTTCGGTATAAAATTCAGTATTCATGATTACAATAACGGTACATAATCGCTATTAAATTTCCAGAAATGTAAACATCATTTTAATTTTGCAAAATATGAGATTCAATTTGCTCATAAAACTAAAAGATATTACTCTTTCAGCTATTATTCTGAGAAAATAAGAGTTTTACTACATATAACATATAATTATTATACATTCTTATAGAAAATTTTTAATTAAGGATTTATATAGAATGGTAACATATACTAAGTATAAGAGATTCGATTGCAAAGCGAGTAGATATAGTAAAAGCAGAAAAAAATTGTGTTTTATAGTTGTCCCTCCATTATTTACATATAATTATATTTATTAATTAGGTTTCTTAATTACATTGCTATATTCATTTAGAACGAAAACAATTATTACCTGGCAATATTTGATTTTATTTGGTGAACGAGATTAACTGTTTATCCAATAAAGACTATTTAAATGTTTCTTTTCTTACAGACCTGCAGACCATAATTTGAATTGTTCTTTTCGATATGCTAGTGTTTGTTTATAAGAATTGGATTTGCCTCTATCTACAAAAGCTTAATTCGTATGGTATTGATTAGTGCGAGTTGTTTTATGCTATTTTACGTGTTGTGATGAGTTAATCTACTTTCTAGTATTTTTTCGGTTTGCTTGCTTCCAATACACTTGCTGTTATGTTAGAATATAAGTTAATTATCTTATTCTGTTTAAACAGCTACCACCAAGATTTCCTATGACATTGTTGCAATTATCATAAATATGAATATAAGAAATTTGTAACACAGATGCACGCAGGTATGTTAGGAATAATATTTTCTTTAACCCTTAAAAACTCGATTTTTGAAAAATTGATTCTAAAATGTTTTTTTTCTCTCATTTCTTGAATAAAACATCGGAAAAATACTTTAAATATTCCTATTTTGTTTTAAGTATGGTTTATGGCTAAAAAGCAGTTTGCTTCCAACTGAAAACACTGGGCTTTATTTCAGAAAAAAATTTTCTTGATAAAATTCAATAATGCTAAGATGAATTTTAATAAATAAGAATATGGATAAGGAATTTCAACATTGTAGCATAAAATATGTTATTTCAAGAGTACAAATAAAGCTAAAAACATGCAGCCTAAAGTGAAAAACATTAATGTATTTTTATTTTTTCATCAGCACTCAGGCTTCTATCTATATGTTGTAAATTGATTTAATAAAAGTTTTAGTATTATACTATTGGCAACAACAGGCATGAGAGCTTCAGTCTTATCCTCAAGATTTTAGAAGACAAAATTGGGTATGTTGCTTAAAGGAAACATTGGGCCTTTAAGGGTTAAGGCTGTTGAACGATATGTTATTTTCTTCGATCATTACTAAAGAAAGCAGTTCATGTTCATGTGATACATTTTAAATGCCCCATGATAATTTAATTTTTGTAATTCTCCGTCCATTATAAATATAATTTAACCGCCGTTGTGTAATAAATTCAACCACTCTCATTTTGAACATCAATTATAAATTTTAAGAGGTGTTGGAGAGCTGTAGATGCTGAAAGGATATAAAAACAAAATGCTAGTCTAATTAATTCCTATACAGTCAAACTTCGATTAACCGTCATTCGTTTTACCGTCAGTTTCTGTTATCCGTCATTGTCACAGTAATGTAGGTTTGTACAACTTCAATACATTTCTGTACATTACTAATCTTATATTGTATGTATTGATGGTTTTGTAAAATTAAATACAATATGTATGTATTATTAACTTTAAAAGGATTTTATTTTCATTTTCATCCCAATACAGCAGAGAAATCATGTTACTGTACATATGTATTAGGAGATTTCTGTTATTCTTCTATCCGTTTATCCGTTACAGCCCTGGTTCGGAAGGTGATGTTAATCGAAGTGTTACTGTAATACAAATAGGTAGAAAATTTGTTCAAGATAAAAAAAATAAAGTGGATAACCAGTTATCCAACCTAATGATAAAGAAAAGCTCGCCGGATAAGCCAAAATTCTATAAATGTTTACTTTCTACCTTACCTGTACCATTAAAAATAACCTTTTTATACCAAGATATCTTCTTATTTATATTTTCTAAGCTCTTAGTGGATGCCAATACTTTACAAATGTTTTGTTATGTACTGTGCTGTATGTTTTATACATTTATTACAAAAAAGGAAAATCTAAGAATAAAAATATTATACTCATTTTATGATATATTTTATAACTTCGAACTTAATTGCAGGAAACATAAAATCATGTACACTGTACAGTATTAATACGTGCACTTTTAAAATAAACAAAATATTAACTTAAAATGCAAAGTAACGTAAATTATTTCTCATTTTCTTACAGATAATTGTTTTTCAACTAATCTGTATTGTCCGGAGGCCAGATAGACGCGAGACGGATAGTCAAGAATCTATTCTACTTCTTTTCTATTTTATTTGCTTCCCTATTTGCTTCATACCTTTTTCTTGTGTTCTGAAGGGCATACAAACGAGATCTAGCGTCCTTAAGACCGTTTTTACTTAGGAAGATTTGACAAATAATAGAGTTTTCATGGCAGATTTGATGAAATTTACTTCTTGCTGAATGTTTCGACTCGCTTATAATAATGCACACGCATCGTTTTAATGATATAAACTAATGCAGTCTCCACAGCAGCCATTGCAGTATAATTGCATTGTGTCTTAAATCTGTAACTGCATTTAACTATTAAATCTAGTGTTCTTATGACCTATATGATACAAAATTTTCTACAGTGCTTTGAAGAGGGGTAATTTAGTTATATTTACCGTAGATGAACTTTCTGCATATGGCAGATTTGATGAAATTTAAATCTTGCTGAATGTTTCTACTTAATTATAATAATGCATAGAATTCGTTTTAATGTTGCGAACAAATTCAATCGCCACAGCAGACATTATAATATAATGACTTTGTGTCTCAAATCTGTAATTGCATTTAATTTAAATATTAAATCTTGCGTTCTTATAAAAACTGTTTTTTCGACAATGATTTGAAAAGGGATAATTTAATTCTATTTACCTATAGATGAATTTTCTGCATATGGTAGATTTGAAGAATTTCACTTCTCGCTAAATGTTTCTACCAACTTAATACATTTATATATTTCTAAATAATTTTATTATTATTTCTACCAACTTATAATAATACTCACACATCGTTTAAATGTTATAAACTAATGCAATCTCCACAGCAGCTATTTCACTATAATGACAAACTATCTCATATCTATATCTTCATTTAATTTAACTATTAAATCTGACTTTCATATGGCCTTTGCTTTTTTACAGTGCTTTCAAGAGGGATAGATTAGTTCTATTTACATGTGGATGAAATTTCTGCATATGGCAGATTTCATGAATATTGTTGGATATTTCTACTCATTTATAATATCACATAGACTTCGTTTTAATGCTACAAACTAATGCAATCTCCACAGCAGCCATTACAATATAATAACATTGTGTCTCAACTCTATAACTGCATTCAATTTAACTGTTAAATGTTGACAGAATAAATGAATTTTTTTAAACATTCCCCGCCTGTTATAGCGATTCGGTTAAAACTAGACAACAGTCAGAGATTCAATTTGGATCTAACGGCTACTATTTCAAAAGCCGCTTTCATTAAATTGAGTAGAAGAACTATTGATATGCATTCAGTTCAAAATACAGATTTATTCTTCAGAAACTAAATCAATCATGCCAATGAATAACTTTCATATGAGCCTGAACTGATCGTAAAAAACGAAATGACAGACAATTGCCATGGTAACGGTGAAACACCTCGCGAAAAAAAAAGCGTCCAACTTTTGATGACACGCAATATCTCAAAAGCTCAAGGACCTAGACGGCCATTTAACTCATTTTTTAAAACTGAGATTTGTTCCATAAAAATCAGAAGCATTTATAAATGGATAAAAATCCTGCAGAAGGTTATAAAGTGAGCTGCGACTAAACACGTTTTAATTTTTCGTTTCATTTTTTCCTTACTTTTTCTTATCTTTATTTTACAATTTCCAATGAAATATGCAATGGAACGGTTTGTCATTGTCATTTAAATATGTTAATTAGCACAGGTTTGCATTCATTCTGAAGATATGAATAGAAAATAGTTTCACAATCAGAAATTCTTTGTCAGCAGAAATTATCTCTGAGGGAGATGCTATTTTTATATTTTTCTCCTACATTTAGTACAGAAACATTTGGCTTAATAACTTTTGTACGAGGGCACAGAATTTGTCTTTAAAACTTACTCTAAAATATAATTTCTACACCTTTCAATTGAACTTACCTTAATTAATACGTTGAGATTTAAAAATATTTTGGAATAAGATAAAACTAATAAAAATTCCCTTTTCCATACGAAATAACTGTAAAATCAATTTTCGTCTTTTTTCCCAAGATCACCGATTAAACTTAATGAAAATGTAAGATGAACACCTACAACTCAGGTAGTGTTTATTCGATTAACCTCGTGCAACAAAGTATCCTTTGGACATTCTTGAAAGTTTCCGAGCGTAATAAAAATTATTAAATACCAAATTATTATGAATTAATTTCAAAACATTTATTTAATTGTTGGTTGTAATATGCAGCTATTGATTAGCTATTAGAATTATTAATATGTAATAAGTTAAGACTTCACGGTGACCTGTACTTGAATTTATTTCGCTTTCGTTATTATACTGCTATTTGCAGGCATCTTGAAGATAGTTATAAATTTGGTCAATCCTAAAACTACAATGAAACTATTCAATAAAAAATTGGTTCTTCGAACTCAAACTATTCCATTGTATTATTTTAAGCCATATGTATATGTAATGGCGGCATGTCAGCTCAAAAACGAAACGTGTGCTGCAAGAAAAAGAATAAAAGTCTTAAGATAATATAATTAATAAAATAAAAGAAAGGCTTCTAAATAGCCTGGAATACAATATACAGTTGTGATTGCTCTGGACACCAAAGAAGCATTTGATTTCATAATGTGGAACCGTCTTCTCACAATCATCCATAGCATGAGCTATTCAAGGGAGCTTTTCCTGGTAATTAATGATTATTTTAATACTAGATAGATAGAATAATTTACGAGGTTGCCCACAAGGTTCCAAGGTAGCGCCGTTTCTTTGGAACTTAATTGCCAATTCTATACTCCCACACGCATCTTCAGGCATACGCCGACGATTTTCTGTTCTTAATCAACGCTGCTTCCAGAAATCTTCTCGAAGTTCGCTGCTCCAGTGCACTCAAGCAGTTCGACGATTCGGCTTCAGAAAATTCTCTGAAAATCTCCTTCAGCAAAACCATTGCGTTGGTATTTGGTAAGCCCAGACCTTTTAGGAACAGAAATCCAGTTTTCAAATTGAGAAACAATAGCATTAAAATTTTCCCGGCCCTTAACTGTTTAGGAGTAACTTTCGACCAAAGGCTTTCCTGGATGCCTCATATTAGGAACTTACATGGGAACGTTGGATCTTAGGGATTTAAATTGAACTCTAACGTGAAAAAAGTTCTCCTCTCTACGCAACGAATGCTTAATCTCATGATTTGCAGGGCCTACCGAATAACTTTAGTGATTCCTTGCTTGTCCTCGCAGTTCTTGAGCTAGTTGACCTTGTTATTGCAAGAGAAGCTGCATTTACTAATGCCATCTCCTTTGGAGTTTCAACTCACTGCTTTGGAAAATCCTGGCGACCTCTTTACGAAGTTCCACCACACATTCTTTTTCAAGCAAAGCACATGAATAAAAATTACCATCTCTCTTGACGAAAAATTGCGCACAGAAAAAAACTAATTTCAAATTTTCACCGACGACGGTTTAAAAACTGACAAGGGATCAGCCTCTGTTTGCTGTGTCTTCCGCCATGGATTTATTCATCACAAATGTTGGGCCAAATTAGATGAAAATAATAGTGTTTTTCAGGCTGAAATGGTAGCATTGGGAGAAGCCCATGCACTGATTATCACAAGAATCCTGGCAAAATGCAATATTCATACATATAGTCATTCGTCCCTGCAAGCTCTTGGGGCTCTTCATCCAATCTCAACTAATGGGTAGGAAATCTTAAACATCTGGAGCTCCTTAACAACTGAAGTTGTCATCTCCTGGGTTAAAGGTCATTCGGGTCTACTGGGGAATGAGGTTGCTGACCAGTTAACTAGACAGGATACTCATGGCAGTACTATAAATATCAAAATCAATCTCCCCAAATCTTGCTTTTAAAAAAATCTCAAAAAGCGTTCCACTGAAATATGACAGGATAGATGGAATTATGGATGGAAATTTAGGACGGATTTAATATACAAAGACAAAACTGAAATAAGAGTTATCTTAATAATTGAATCATTGATTATTCGTAATTGAATCATAATTACGAATAATCGTAATAATCGCTTGATATAATGCATTTAAATGCTCTAAATGTTAACAGTAAAATCACAATTAAAAGTTTTCGTAACAAATAATCCCACATCTTCAGTGCGGGTTAAATTTCATAGCTGAAACCCAAAAATGACCTCTATCTAAGTATCTACTGTGGGATAAAATTTTAATTACAAAAAGTTTCTTATTTAGTATTTAAAAAGAAATATATTTTATCGTTATTACATCATATTAGTTTTATATCAATGTGCTGAAGCATCAGAAAATTTCTTTCTCGCTTACCTTTATTAATTATAAACAAAAACGCAATATCGTTCAACGTTCTTAATGGTTTTTTAAAAATTGTCTACTATAATCTTCGTGTCTCATTAGAAAAACAGGCTCTTAACTTCTTACAAACATGTTCATGAGCATTTTTTAATGAATACGAAACATCAGTACAAAAAGCAAAATAGAACAGTAATTTATTAATCTTAAGAACTTTCATGCGTCTGAACTTCCCCCAACTCCGCTGATTAAAAAAACATAATTAAGTGCGTCTCGAGTTAAGCTTCTTTTGTCAATGCGCTGCTTCTCTCATTTTTGTTCATCAAGCTATTCATGCGGTCAATCTTTTTCCCCAACTTCTATAATTACCTTTTTTCTTTCAGCCCGAGAAGGTATAACTAATTTGATGACTTATTAATTAACATTGTTGCTTCTAATTATTGATTTTAATTTAGACTTATATATATATTTATGATGTAAGATTGTCTCTATTGAGCTAAATAAAATAATGCAATGTTCTAATTACGACAAGAATAAAACATTAAGAATCTCAGTATCTTTCGGTCTATTCATGTGTGTGAGGCTCACGATGTGTTCGAACTTTACAACATACCATTGAACTCTAGAATAGAGACAAGGAGTCACCTGACTCTGACCCCAACTTCAGGTGACAGATAGGTGTAGGTATAACGAAACCCTCTTTCTCTTAGATATGCTATCTAAATAACATGGGTCAATTCAGGACCAAGTTCCATCCTTACTGGTTTGCCGTCTCCTATTCACAAAGTAGTTTTTCAAACGCTGCAGTCAAATAGACTACTCGTATGAATGAAATTGAACCAAAGGATAAGGTATTCCCTGTCCCAAGGGTCACCAGCAGGAATTTTTGTAAACAAATTGGTTAAGACAAAATATAAATAGAACAATAATGTTTCATTTGACAGCTGGATTCCAAGCGTTTCCTCTCGTATTGCAGCTTGTAAGCGGGAGCATATTTATCAATAAAATAATAAAAATTCAATATGAATGTTTAATATTTATGTAAAATGTCTTGTAAAACATAAAACATTGCTAACCCAATCCAGGCAACATGCTTCTCCGGGCTTCCTGGCTACGCCGGAACTTGTGCCGCAGGAACTTCAAAAAGGAACAGCATTCCAAGTCCTACCAATCGTTCGCTGTCATCCATTATCTGGTAACGCTGTACTTCAGATCATAGAAGGTTCTTCAGCTTTTAGGCTGCTGTGGTTCGAGAAAGTGACTAGAATATATTGAGAATCGATTCCATGAGATGCAGTCTCCCAGTGACAGGTAAGCTTCAAAATAAACGAATATGGCCGAGAATTAACTGCTTAATTGCCATATTAATTGGTACGTATTTTGTAAGTGGTTAGTGGTAGCAACAGTTTTCACACACTGATTCAAGCATAAGTATCATTCTTTCGACTCTTGATATTGCCATTTTTTATGCATTTTACTTCCTGTATGTGTTATTACGCAGGCCGCCTTAGTTTGATAGTAGGGTTTCAGGCTAACGTCTGGAAGGTTCCAGGTACGAAACCCGATTCAATAAAGATTCGCCATGTTTCAGAGTCGTGTGGAAGTCAAATCTGACGATGAGGGTCGAACATCCTCCTGCTGATGGGGCGCAGAAGCTTCGAAAGATGATTTCCGGCTCAGGTATAGTCCCCATCTTCTTATCACGGGTCGATTAATTATGAGATCCATCCAAATTAGACATCGTGTTATTTCAAAGCGAGACGTTAATGTAAATAACTAGAACACACATTCTGTCTCACGTTTATCAATCAGTAATGCCTCTTTTGTGGGCCAATTCGAAATTTAAGAAAGTTCCATGCAGATTTATCTCAAGGTTTCGCAACACGTAGAACATTATTCTGCGATTATCTGCTTTCTTTTTAAATTTCTAATCTGGCACAACTTCGTGATAAATGCCAATTTTGTAATTTTTTTTACCTGATTTTTTTAACAAAAGAGGTATTTTCAAAGAAAGGCTCTTCAGTGATTTCCGTAAAAAATAGAAATCCGACAACTAGATTCGATGTGTTAATTATAAAGTTCTTTTTAAAACACACACACACACAGTTGCTTTTCTTTCAACAAATATTTTTTTCCTATCCTTAGGACAAAAAACCAAACCGCCAACAAATACGCTAAAAAATGCAAAACAAATATGTTCTGTTTCATCTTATTGAAAAAATGATTATTTTTGAAATAAGACGATGCAAAAGGTAATAAGCATTGTAATTTGAGTTTTATTCTTAAAACTCAATTTCTGTATTGTTAGGTAAAAGCAGTTTTATCCTAAGATTTTTCTTCCGATAAGGCAAGCATTTAGGTAAAATAAGCCGGCGACTACAGATGTAATATATTTACTTTCTCAAAATTTATATCTTTAAAAAATAAATAACCAAACTTATTGTAATTTACGAAGCATTTTATTAATGTACAATTCAACTGAATTGAAGTTTATAACTTTTAATTAGCCGCATTATAATACTGAGGAGAAAGTCTTTTCCATTTAATACTTAAAATTACGATTAGGATGAAAGGATTTTTCCTAAAATAGATAAAATTCGAATTCTAAATAATTTCCAGTTGTCAGTGATGAACGCTTAAAAAATTTACATTTTTTATTTACTGTAGAAAATGTATATTTACTATAGAAAATGCACTTAGTTAAAGATGAATAGCCTTAAAATGAAGGTGCTGTTATTTATTTTCTCTCAAATAAAGCGGTTAATATGTATTATGTATTAATACATTCATTTGAAATGGAAATCTTTCAGGAACCCACTCAAGTGAAAAACTTTATGCTTTCAAAGCATTGGTTTCAATTTGCTGTATTAATGGTACAAATATTCTTCAAATTCATTCTACTTCAAAAGAGTTGTGAATTTTAAATGAAACAATTTTACAAAATATACTTAGCAAATTATTTCTTTATATATAATTCACTCTTACACGTGTTAACACTTAACTGTGAAAGGAAATTTAAGTGCTCTCAAATTTTTGTGTTCCTTAATAATACGCTATTTACTCAGAATAATAATTACCAATAACTTATAGTAGGAAACAAGGAAATTCCATTAGCATTCCTACTCCATACTTATATTAATACTTACCATCATTTCCAAAGCTAAGAAATTCTAAATGTTATAGTTATGTAATGTGTTAATGCTTAAAATTAGCACTCGGATGAAATTTTTAATTAGCCATATAATGATGCTAAGGTAAAAGAATTTCTTGCTTCATTAATAAAATCGTGAAGAGGATGACAGAAGATTTTATAAAATAACGAAGAATCGAACGCCAAACGATTTCTAAACGCTAATAATGAAAGTCTAGAAAATTTGCATTCTTAATCAACCAAGCAATATGCATTTAGTTAAATATGAATTACCACAAAATGAAGATGTAATTCCTTATTTCCGGAAAAATAAAGTGGTTAATATGCATTATGTATTAATGCAGTCATTTAAAATGGAAAACATTATCTAGGAACTCACTCAAGAGAAAAACCCTTCATTCTTTCAATGCAATTGTCTCAATTAGTTATACTAATGGTCCAAGCATCTTTCAATTCATCCTACTTAAAAAGATTTATGAATTTTAAATGAAACCATTTTACAAAATATGCTTAGCAAATGATCTCTTTATATATAATTCACTCTTACACGTGTTAATACTTAACCATGAAATGAAATTTAAGTACTCTAAAATATTTACTTTTCTTAACACTTACTTGAAACAATAGCGATCAATACTTATCGTACGGAAACAAGGGAAATCCATTAGTATTTCAGCTCCATATCCCGCGTTTGTATCAAAAGCAAGAACAACAAGACCTTATTCATAATGTTCGTTCACTTAGCGTCTATATCTATTATTCAACCGCTTTATCGAATCTATCCAAGTGCTTTTCTCTTCCATTAAGCTGTACTGTATTTTGATATCGCTTCTTTTAGAAGGCTGATTATTTCTCTTATCGTTGTACTAGGCACTTAATAGCGCGATGATGGTTGTCTTAATCATGGAATTGAAAATGGAGTTTTTATCCTATGAAGGACATCTCTCTCTCTCCAAAGGAAATCAATATGTCCTAATGCATTCTGTATCACTTGTCGCAGGCGCTTAAAGGGCAACGGACAAGTATATGGGCAACATCTGCAATATTCATAGGGCTATTATGTTTGCGTTGATCTCTCTCTCTCGCTCGCTCGCTCTATTTGGTAATCTTGTTCGCCCTGGATAAATACGTATATTAACTTGTTTCGATATTTTGCGCAATCACTATAGTAACTTGGAATCTGTCTGTATAATTAAAGTCGTAGGATGTTGCTAGGATCGTGTTTCGGTGAAAGGTCAATGGAGTAGATTTAGAAATATGAAGGTGAATCAATGCGACTGGCTGAGTTATAATGCGCTTTATTAACACAGAATATGTTTTTGTTTTTGTCTTATTTGCACTATACAGAAAATCCTCGAATGAACGGATTTTTATTAAACGGACAAAGTTCAATTGATGCACGCAATTGATAGTGTGATGTGTTTTGGTATTCAGTTAGGGAAGCAGATTTATACACCTGAAGGTGTATTCATGCTATCGACTAAGTTAAAATGCGCTTTATTAACATAATATGTTTATTAACATATTATATTTCTTTTGGTTTTGTTTTCGTTGCACTGCATTATGCAAAACCCTCCATTTAACGGACTTCGAATCAACATGCAGAGTTTGACAAGTGAACCAAATGAAGTAGGAAGAGATAAACTGTTGATGAATGTCATGTCCTAATGATGTATATCCTAATACATTCTGTGTCATTTGTCGCAGGCGCTTGAAGGACAACGGACATGTATATCGACAATATCTGCAATATTCATAGGCCTATTGCGCAATCACTATAGTAACGTGAAATCTATCTGTGTAATTAAAGTCGTAGAGTGTGGTTAGGATTATATAATGGTTAGGTCAATGAAGTTGATTTAGAAATATGAAAGAGGACTAATGCGACTAGCTAAGTTATAGTTCGTTTTATTAACACACAATATAATTTTATGTCTGTACTTTTCTGTACTGTATGTAGTTCGATTTAACGAACTTAGAATAAATATATAATAACATGGGTTTAGAAATCAAAAGGGAGGATTTTGCGAATGGTTAAGTTATAATGCGTTTTATTAACACAGAATATGGTTTTATTTTTGTCCTTTTTGTACTGTATACAGTAAATTCTCGATGTAACGGACCTTAAAAAAGGAAATAGCTTGATTAAAGTACGTAATGTAGTTGGGAGAAAACAATTTTTAACACAAAAAAAATTGAGAGGCGGAGCGTGTTTTGTTCAGGTTTTTTCTCACCCTCCTAATACAAAGATGTAAGGAAATTTGTTTTATTTACATAATATTACATTAAATATTCCACATTTGCATTCTACAGCAAAATTTAAAGTAAAGAACCTTCGATTTTACGGACACCTTTTCTCGCCAATCAACCCAATAAATAGTAGGTTTGCTTCAATAGAGACAAATCTCTTGAATACTAACATAGATTAGACAATATTTTTGGTCACAACTACTAGGAAAATCCGTCATGTATACGTTCCCTATTTTGGTTTTCTCGTATACGAAATAAGCATATTGAAAATATTTTAAACATCCGAAAATTCGAACCTTAAGGTTTTGAAGAATCTTCGTGTTTTAGGGCCCTTGAGTCAAATTATTTTGAAAATTGGTCCATCAATTGGTTGGTTTGTCTGTCTATGAGCAAGATAACTTAAAACTGAAAGAAATAGACGAGCAGAATAAAATATATGGCCCTTAAACTGAGATTGTAGATATGGATCATATTTTGGACAAACGTTTAGCAGTCCAACTAAACTTTCGTTTAGTTGGACAGCAATTGTGAAGAACTGCGATTGTACGATTGTGAACATCGTAATTCAAAAGCGTTATCAGCTAGAAGGATGAAATTTAGCATTCAGTTGTATCACCAAAATTGAAGGTGGGCATTAATTTTGGTCTAAACCTGCCAAAACATAGACTGTCTGTCTATTATCGTATATGTGAACGCGATAACTCAAAAATGAAACCAGTCGCAGAGAGGTGAATTTCAGAATGGTACAGATCATTATGTTCCTTTCGCAATTTTGGGAAGAGTTTTCTAAGTACTTTTCTAAATTTTTCTTTAAAAGTTACTATTTTCGCGTTTTATTTTCTTCATTAAATTTTGTTATTTATTCAAACTTCACTATTGCTTTGACTTTTATGCTACTTTTGTTGTGTTTAATTTTTATAACTCAAAATTGTTAAAACATCTACTATGTTCTTATTACATCATATTATGTTCTTTTAATATCATCTGTTTTCCAAATTATGTTATTCAAATTCGAAGTTTGTATTTTGTTGTGCTTTCAATAAAGTTTCACGCCTGCCCATCCAGCCGACAGGGAGCCTTTGTGGCTCCGAGTTCGGGGGTATACTTGATGATAAAGATAAAGTATGGTACAGAGGATTCAGTATTCAGTACTAATTTCAGTTATCAGGGACTAAAAGTGTAGATTTGATCATATTAGAATCCACTTTTTCAACGAGAATAGATCCAAAACGCATACTCGGTTCTCTTTACTACATGACGAAGCTAAACCCAAAACATGCAATTCGGTGGAATTATGTGAGAAAGGGGAGAACACTCTCATTCAGCAATAAGATTACATCCTATACGAAAGATAAGATCTGTCGTCCTTTTATATCGCATGTAAGGATACTTATTCTTGTCTTCCCTCATTGGCATTAAATTTATTCATTGCAAATACGGTAATACGATACAACAAGAGAAGGGAACTCTTTGCCTAGTGACTAGAGAAACCTAAATTTTAACTGCTCAATGCGATTGCAGTTCTAATGACTTAGTGAAAAGACGGTTGTACCAATCTTTACACAAAGAAAAAAATATTTGTTGGTACAGCACACCCTATTAGCATTCCTACTTAAGGGACACCTCAAATATGGGGATGAGAACCTGCCGTATAAGTAAGCAAAGTCTCGCTTCCTGGTGGGATATAGTAATGCTGGGGAAGGTTGAATTAACCTCCGCCGATGACGGGTCGTCTAATGAGCCTATCGTAATAAGGGCAATGGTTCGAGGACGACAGTGTCCGATTAATTGTCGCGGCGGCCAGGTCATTCAAGTAAATCCGCATGCGTAGGCTGTTCGGAGTAACTCGTTTATGATTACACCCAATTAGCACACGATATTGAACGCCTTCTCCAAGACGTTGTCCGGTATTCCGAATGTCTTACAATGTTGTGAAGATGTCGTGAAAATATTGTAGAGCATCTTGTCCTTTTAGAATATGAACCCCTTACAAAGAAATTTTTAAAATAGAGAAAATGTTTTAAAAATGTTGAAATGCTAAACACTAAAGATAAGCAAAAATTAAACCTTAAAAATATACGGTTATTAAAAAGAACTTTGTTTTTAAAACTTAACAGGAAACGAATGTTTTGAACAGATTAAGGATTTGCTTATTCAATTAGAATCAATTTTAATTATGTATGCATAATTTTGTCTGTATTTGGTTGTTTTTATGAAAGGAGTAAGATATTTTCTCATTTAATTTCTTTAATTATTAAAGAAAGCTCACGGATTTGTTTTGATGCAGAGGGTTTAATGACCTTCCGTTACAAATGAAAAATACTGACTAAGCTGTTAAAACTAATTTAGCAAAAATATCATATTTTTCAGTATGCACTCTAATTTAATTGGAATTTTTTGATGCAAATCAGAATAAAAAATTAACTGAAGTTGCTGCTACAAAGAAGAAAAAAAAGAAAGATTATAAGATATTAATTTCTTAAATTTATTTATTTGAGCATAAATAATCTATTTCTTTACGGCTTAAAATATAGATAATTTCTTTATTTAACTCTATAGGGAGACGTTTTCTGTAAAGTTGTTACATGCATTTGACACACATATAATTTTGAGCCAACAAAATTAATGAACTTAAGAAGGAGAAGAAAAGATCGAAAGAGTTTAAGTATATTTTTACACATTTGCATTTAACTTGAGTTGTTTCATGTTTATTAAAATAGAATTAAGAAATCGATTTTCACTCTCTTCCTTATAGTTTAGAGTTCTGAAATTCGGTACACTTGTGTGTTCTTGATGAAGACTTTTTATTTTAATATTTTCAGAACATAATGATCAATTAAACTAACTAAAAAAGTGCCTTTACTAAAAAAAAGCGACGAAGAATCTTGTAAAAATTGTCTTGTTTATTCTAAACAACATTTGAGCAGATCGAGTTTTTGTGTCAACAAATTTTAATATATTTATTTATTTATTTATTTTTAAATACCAGTTAATTGCACTAAAGCGTAAGTTGATATTCTTTGATAACAATGTATTTTGTAAGCTGTTTCTCTCGAATAAACGAACAAAGGATTTTAATTGAATTTTTTTCTTTAACTTCCCTATTAAAATCTTTTTCTTATTTAGATAAATTATAGCTTAATAATTCCTTAGAAGGATGTATTGTGTAAATTTGCAATGATTTTGTTAAAACCTCAAACCGCTTAATTGTATTAAAATTTGTATCTTTTCGTATCACAATGCATTTCTTTCAACTTAAGATATCTCACCAATTTTTGGAACCAACTGGATTTTTCACAAGTCCCGAATAAATAAAAAATTCTCACTTGTTTTCCTAAGATCATGTAACTGTATTTTATTTAATTTTACACAGTTTTATTTTATTTTACGCGAAATCCGTCTGATATTATCTTCTTTGAAGCTCCAAAATAAAACGCAAATCTATTAAATGAAAACCAAACAATTTAGAATATGAACTGCAAAAATGCCAGTTACTCCTCCAATGAGCGACATCATCCATTTATTGATCAAGAGAAGCGAGGTCTCCGCTTCAACTCGACCGTTCAACATTCTGTCTGTCTGTAAGTTTGTTTGTTACGCAATCACGGCCAAACGCGTTTGTTCGATTTTCTCCGAATTTTCATGAAGGTTCCTTGAAGCAATAAAAAGCGTTGTATATCTAAGGTTTGTTATTTTTTGAATTTGCTTCAAAAGCGTTGCCGTGTAACCGATTTCAACGTTCTGGCGAGTCAATCGCGAGTTTCACATCATTGAAACATTTGGACCATTTTGATAAAGGCGAGACATGTAATTGTAATTTTGTTAATACTGATAAAAGTAGATACTTAATCGCAATTTTGGTAATATGATAAAAGGAGACATTTAATAATAATTTTGTTGATACTATAATAAAACATACATCTAATTGTAATTTTTTAATACTGATTAGAGCAAATATTTGTGCAATTAATTCGCATTGAAAAATAGTGCATATATGAGGACAAAGATGGAACCTCCTCGAAATTTAAATTATGATGACGTTCGGTGTCCCTGCAAACAATGCTGTCTTCACAATGAATGATAACATTGACTAAACTTTTAAAGACTGTAGTCCACAGAACTACTAGGTTGGTAGCTTCTTGAGTTATCATGTTCGCATACACAGTACGTAGACGGACTTCACTTGACAGATTTCATCCAAAATTTCATAGAGTTCTACATTTTGGTATAAGGAACCACATGCTAAATTTTAGCCATCTAGAATGCATGATCATAGACAAAAAGACAATTTTTTTAAAAATGGATGAACGCAGGTCTTAAACTTGGATATTCATCTAATCTCATGGTCGAATATTTTGACGGTTACTTTCTATGTTTGTGTACGAGAAAATAAAAACAATAAATTGTCAAAAATTAGTTTAAAAAAAATCGTTTTCAGCACGTCTGAACCAATTATTATTTTGCCGCATTTTCGAATTAAAAATCAACAGAAATGTAAACTTTTAATAAATTTAAACCATATTTGATAAAAAAATATTGGATTAGGAAAATTTAAAATTCTTAATAATTAAAATTAAAATCAAAAATATTCTAGTGTGTTTTTCAGGAGGATGTTACAATACTAAATAAAAAAATTACCGATTTTTTTTGCAGCACCAATTTAAAAAAATGTTTTTTTAAAGAAAATATTGCTTCCATAAAAAAATAATTCGGCAGAAGCAATAATTTAAAAACCTACTTACGAAGGAATTAATAAAATAAAATAAGAATTTTAAGGCACTGTTTTTGTAACCATAAATAATTACTGTGGAAAGTATTTTTTATGAAAATTCTGGAGATCAAAACAAAACTCGTAAAAGACTGAGGAACTGATATAATAATGTAAAGAAATAGGAATTTTAAGCAGATTCATAATATATTGTAATTATTAATAAACAATTAAGAATTTTCTATTTTAACATTTATTATAGCTTGATTATCTTACCGTATTATTTCAGCACCTAACGCGCTTTACGATTTTTGCTTTCAGATCTAGACTTTTGATAAAAAAAATATTTTCCACATTTCAGTAAGTTACAAAAAGAAAACTTATGAAAAATTCATTTTTTACATTATTTTCTAGGGCTGTTTTGTCATTAGCATGTTACATATTTCACAATTATGATTATAATGCAATCGTTTAATCAAAATTTTTCAAATATAAATAAAATTAAGCGATTATTTGATAATCAAGTTCAGAATACATTATAATATTGTATTTTCAAAGAAAATACAAGAAACAAACAGAATTTAGTCGGTTCAAGCGCAGTTTATCACATATAACTGTCAAATGAAAATTTTAATCTCAAAAATCACTTGAAATTAAACTTCGCAAGTGAAAATGCAAATCTTGAGGAGGAAAATTCATTTGAGGAGACAGAGTATAACATTTCTTGATAAAAATGGAGGGATTTTGAATACCTTTGATGTTTCAACGAATCTTAAGTTTCCATTTCAAATTTAATGATTCATGAATGTGTGATAATGGCTAACTCAGTGTTTGTTACATAATAATAAAATCATTTCTCTGTTGATATGTCTGTTGATTCTAATAAATGAAAAGCTTTGCTAATCAATAAAATAACAAGAATTTGGAAATTCTATCACATCAGGAAGAGAGTGAAGAATCTATTCTAAACTTCACACATGAAGCAAATAAAGTTGACTATAAGTTTATAATGAAGACGTTTTATCAATAAATTAATTGTATTTTGCTTTGATTGCGGAAACTAATTGTTATCTTTTAGAAATTGAAATGAATAAGATATTAATTAGCTCTAACTGTTAGCATTCTGCCCTATTAATTTTCATACAAAACTAGATTTCTTTGAAATTTTAAACTAGTTTTCTAATTTAAAAAAATTATGTTCAAAACTAGCCTACCACTAAATAAGGCTTCAGTTAAACAAATAATAATTTTTTTTTTTCATTACCTACATTTTCATTGCAATTTCTGGTAACAACGAACAAATATACCCTAACTCAAATATATTCTTGAGGAAATTCTGTGTTCTAAAGAAGCAGAAAAACGAGCCAAGAATTTTTTTGTAATACAAATTTGCAAGATGCAATCTCCGGCTCCAGAGTGTCTATTAAAAATGCAATAGCGATTTTCATGTATTTTTTCATAATATAATATCTTTAATATATTTCAAGGCGGTTATAACATTGCTAACGCCAACGATTTAAACAATCAAATTTTCATCAAGTTATTAAATATCGATTTTCTTGTGAAGGTAGTACTTAGGCTGACATATCTAGCCACGTGCATAACTTAGGATAAAGTTGAAGTGTGGCATCTTTTGTTAAACAAAAGGACCCGGAACGCCTAGGTAAGATCCGAGGTAGAAGACTGTTCTGGTTGACTCTAATACATGGAGATAGGTTGCCATTCTGGAGGAGTTTCAGAAGAAGCTGGATTACATCTACGTTTCGGTTGTAGAAAAACTGGGTTAATCTCCAGCAGCCAGCAATTCGATGACACCGAACAAATACAAATCTTT
This sequence comes from Araneus ventricosus, assembly GCA_013235015.1. Classification (NCBI taxonomy): domain Eukaryota; kingdom Metazoa; phylum Arthropoda; class Arachnida; order Araneae; family Araneidae; genus Araneus; species Araneus ventricosus. The sequence continues at coordinate 25,878 of BGPR01004000.1, forward strand.
TCTAAAGTGCAAATAGATCTACCAGTTTTTGAATAATGCTGGTTTAGAGCATGGTCAGAACAAAACCCATAATCATCTTCCTTCGATTCATATTCCTCAGCTATGACTTAATCTGATCAGCCAGTGGCGAGTCAGTCGATATTCTAGCCTTCTGCAGTAACATTTTAATAAACCACTTTGCAGTTAATACCCTGAATTAAAGACGTGCTTTGGAAAGCAATGAATTTCATATACCATGGATTTCTTTATACCATATATTATCATTTTTGAAGGGGAGTCACCATTCTTTCTAAACATCTGAATGATCTATTAAGAAACCAGTGGGAGTGGCCTCCCCTAAACTTTCTAGGAAACTTTTCAAACATTTGTCATTTCCCTTCCCCCTGCGTTGATAAAAAGTTCGAACCAACTGTAACCCAGAATGCAATGACTATCAGAAGGTTTTTCATTGTTGAATATAGTGATAGTAAAATATTGAGGTGAAGAATCATATTCAAAAAGATACGTATGTATTAAAACTTCGCAATATTTATTTTTTTATCAAACTCTAGCAATGCAAGTTCCGCGTGCGGAGAAGAAAACAGGAGAATAGCTTGCTCGCTAAATAGCTTGCGCATGCGCAGAGATTGCTTCCAATACGCAAGTAAAACGAGACGCCCTAAATGCTTGCTTCCTTACAAAATCTCGCCGCCAGAATTGGTTTTTGGCAAACTGCCAAGTTTTCGGAGTATCCCTTCTTTGCGCAGGCATTTGCGCATGCGCATGGAGTTGAACAAGTATGCTATTATACAGACCGACAGACAGTCAGCCCATTGACGGATTTGGCCCAAAATTTTATACGGACCTACATTCATGACGATAAAACAGTGTACCAAATTTTATCCATCTGGCTATTCAAATTTTTGAGTTCTAGTGTTCGCATGACTTCGGACATACATACAGACAGACTTCCCGTTGACGGATTTTGCCCACAATTTGATAGAAACTTACAAATTATGTTTAAAGACCACATACCAAATTTCATCCCCGTAGCTCTACTAGTTTTCGAGTTATCGTGTTCACAGACAGACAGACATAATTCCAAAATTGTGTTTTTCGGACTCAGGGAGGTCTAAAACGTGGAGATTCGTCAAAATCTCGAGTTCGAATTTTTTGACGATTACAATACTTTCTCTTTGTATACTTCGTGTACGAGAAAGTAACAAAGCACCGAGACAGACTGGCTGCATTCTAAATTACGAACTGATTTCATTCTCCTATTCTACATGCATACACATAATATTGTCACGTGAAAGAAAATGGCAATAATTTGAACAATCAATGTGAATATTGTAATAGCTCTCGGGCGTCCAACTGAAAAACAATAACAATGTTTCCAATTTGTTATTATTTTATTTCTCATTTTTTTCTATGGCAACGGTTTATATTATTCTCTTCTTTAAATATGTGGGATTTTCATTCTATCTTTTGCACTTGGATACTCCATTTTTTTCTACTTATTTCTGCCGTAAGATTCATGTTAACCTTTTCCTTACCTGTTGTACCTTTTCATGTAACCTTTTCCTGTTGTACTAGAAAATTGTTTATCATTGAATGCGGGTCGGTAGAACTACTGCTGTACCAGAGTGAGAATTTCTTTTCCCTCATTCAACGCAGTTTTTCTGGTTTAAGTCCCCACAGCCTAAAGGTTAAACTAATGACAAATAAAAACTGTCCTCAGATTAAAATTTTAATTACTTTTTTCAAGTCAAATTTCGATTGGAAAATACGAGAAATAATTGCAGGCAGGAACTGCCTTTATAGGGGCTAAGCTTATGAATTTATACGGAACAAAAGATAAACAATTCTTAATTCGTGAAAAAAAGCAGCACTTGTAGATCGTCGCTGCGAATATTCTTCTATTTCTTTCTTTAAAACACACCCGCATATTTTATCATGAAGCGTATCATGCACATTAAGTCATTAAACAACAGCAAACTACGAGAACCGCGCCATTTTACCTACTTATTACGTTATTACATACCGGCATATTTTTTCACGGAAACAAATACACGGATTCCGGAATACAAACTTCCCTAGTTTGAACTTATTTACAATCCATGGACGAGTTTTTTGGTTTGTTTATTTTGGATTCACGTACCGTTTTCCGGTAACTCTCCGATTTCAGCAATCGCCAAATCCATTGGGTTACTGTATCTAGCGCCAAGTTAGAATAAGCTCTTTCTTTCGTACATAGAGCGTTGAATTATGTGTTCTTTGAGTTTGTGTAATCGTTTTTATTTAAATAGGTTTAAAAAACTCTTAAAACGGCTAAACTACAAATGGAACAATTATAATTAGCTAAATCGTTTGGTTCAAAATTTATCCGCCAGAGCTTATCTAAATCGTTCGGTTAAAATTTAATATTCAAATAAGCCTTAAAAGTCGCCAAAAAAGCGATAGCAAAAAATTATGGTAGCCTTTTCAAAAAATTAAGTTTTTATTTTAAATAAACGTTGAGAGCTACAGCAATACGAACATGAAATTTTATATTTTCTAAGTATCCTTAAGCCATAACATTAGAAAACTCTACTTTGAACATTAATTAGCATCTTCAAAGAGAATGTTGAAATTTTGAAGATTCCCATTGACTTAGCATTACCACCGGAAGTCCAACTTTAATGCAAATAAACAAACAGAAAACTCGTTCATATTATCTAAATTATATTTTTTCTTAAAAATAAATGAATAAATTTAAATATTGTGTTAATTTACTTGAATATAAAATTCTGTATAAAAGAAAAAGAATTACAATCATTAGTGGGAAACGTAAAATTCAAGCATTTACTGAATATGAATGGGGGCGAGTAAAAATATTAAGCCTTAAATAATTCCAAAAGGGAAGATTTAATCTTTAGAATAAAATGTTCAAGAGATTCAAAATGATCTTGGTAGATATTACGATTGAAGACATTACATCTTTGAAGTA